>VDFB02288819.1:0-25226 GCA_007258455.2 Sequoia sempervirens | reverse complement strand
TGGAAGATCTAGGATAGATGATGTTCGATACATTGAAGGACTAAAGCATAAAATTTTGAGTGTAAGTCAGATGTGTGGCAAAGGTTGCAATCTCACATTTCATGCTCAAGGATGTGAAATCAAGAAAAATAAAAAGATTACTGCGGAAGCAAGAAGGACTGAATGTAATTTGTATAATCTTACTAAATTCAAAGGTAGAGGTTGTCTTTTGGCACAATTTGATGAATGTTGGTTATGGTATAAAAGAATGGGCCATATTAATTTTGATCAAATATTGTGATCATGCCACCACTCATATCTAGGGAAATAATTACACTACTGAGTATATCTAGGACATGTGACTTAAAGGAATGTGAGGTGTGTGGATGAATAAAGAGTAAATTTATTAGATGGAGGCATGGAACTTCTAGGTTCTATCAACTTTGCACACCTAATTAACCCAAATTAAATACTAAATATTGAATTATTCTGTTCCCATTTAATATAAAAACATATTCAATTATTTAGCCTCAAAGTCATTATTTTCCTTATATAAAATATGTTGATCGCATTTTACATTATTCATCCTGAGAAAGAAAGAAAGAAAAAATTGTCCCAATCCTTTAATATAATCGCATAATTGATACTTCACATCTTTATTTATTATAATGTCAAAATATAGAATTTTTAGAAAGCATTAAATTATATCTAAACACGTTCATGAAGAAGATTTTCATAGGTAACGCTCCATATATGAGTCCACAGTTGTGTATTTTACTTCTGGGTAAAGTTGGGAAGCTTCTACTCCATTAAGTCCAATTTCAAAATTGTAAAGATCGCCTCTGTAGAACATTTGATAGAAATGTGATATTCCAATCTTCTCTCCATATGGTTGATCTAACATAAACATTGCAAAGAGATCAATTATGTTAACATCTCAATATTAAACATTTGCATTAAACTCATGACAAACAATTGCAACATACCTTCCATGCCTGCAAGAAAATTCTCTGCAGAAATATATGTTTTAATCAAGCTCTTTCCTGACAATTGTTCCCATTTTTCAACCACTTCCTTTTGGGAAAGAATATTCAAAGGTGGCCTGATATACACAGTCTTATTCAGAGTGCGAGGATCATCAATTGCTTTGATTGTGTATATTCCAACATCATCTTCATCTACCCAAACAGCTGTCAACAAAAAATATATACCTTTTTATTAAAGTAAGTTGATTAGTAAGAAAATATTATGTTGTTACTCATCTTATATAAGCATGCACTACTTTAACATGTATTAAAAACATAATTTATTATAAAAACCTTTGACATTTCCATCCCCATAAAGCAACACTTTGTCTGAAGGAGGCATCACACGACCAAGTTGAGCTAATCCACCAACCAAGTAGCCAGCAAATATGTTGGCAGAGATATAAGTGTGAGGAATGGCTGCAGCTTCTATTGCCTCTCGAACTTTTAATTTATCAATAAATACAATGTTACCAGGTGCCATTGCATGCCCCATTAGCCCTGGATCCATCCCAAATTCTGAAGGAACAAATCTCTGAAAGCAATGGAATTTGTATTTCTCTATGTATTAGAATAATATTGCATACTATTTGTTATTTTATTTTCCAATTATATAACTTTGACATTATTTCCTAGAAATAGTGTCTTAATAACTACCATTTACTTCTTTTTCCGAACCTTAAAAAGCAAGCAAACCACAAACACACTAAGATAGTCCAATGTACAAATGCAATTTGTAAAAATATATAAATTATAAAAAATATTTAAAAGAACGAAAATAAAATAAAATTTTAATATAAATTATATATCAAATTGATACAAATATTTGTATTTATAATTTAATTAACTTGCCTATATATTAATAATTCATATTAATATTAAATACTATTGCTTCTTATTAATATTTAATTATTTATATATATATATATAGGCCTCCATTGTAGACCATACCTGCCTTGCTTTTACACCAACCCATTCTATACGGTTAAAAACTTAAGGAAAACTGTTTTTTCTGTCTTCCTCTGGGCAGCTTTTTGGCCCTTCATTGCGTACTGGTTTGGTATGGTCAGATACCGACTCCCTTATTTACCTACCACCAAGAAAACGTTGGCCCACAAAATCGCTGAAATGTCATAAATGTGACCGATCTAGCTAAGTTTGAAAAATATTAATTTTATAATTATTTTAGAAATTTTATTTGTAGATAAATAAACTATATGATTTAGATTATAATTTTTAATTCTCATAAAAGATTATGTATGTGATTTGAAAAGTTAATTAAAAAATTATTAAAAACTTATTAAAAATGTCATGTTGTTAAAAGATTTAGATTTTGTTAATTTTATTCAGATCGAAATTATTTAAAAGAAAAAATGTAATAAGAAAAAAGGGGAAATCAGATCTTCAAAAAAGGAAAATGCTGAGATATTCAGATCCAAGCTTTATTTCTTTGGAGGAGAAACCCTAAATTGAGGCTGTGGCATGCTCGCTTGTCTAGACGTTGAACAGTAAGAAAGCTTTTCCTTTCATTAATGGTTACGTGCAGGCTGTTTTAAAATTCCTCTATAAGTTTTTAAATTTATCTTTATTTCTTAAATTTTTAGTATATTTTTAAACTAGTTATAATTATAAATTTAACATTTCTTATTACTAAAAAAAAATCACAGACTTTCTCAAATTTTGAATTTTTCTAATCCATTATTAAAAATCCTGAAATCTTCTACCCATAAAAACTCCAAAAACAATTCAGCAACCGCTACTGATATTTTAAGAAGGGGAAACAGCAGCAGCGATAAGTGAGGTGGACAATAAACGTTGAACAATAAATGGCGAAAAGTGAGCGGCAGACTGAGAGATCTTTCTTATACTTCATACTTTACAAGTCTCGATCTCTCGATCTCTAAAAAGAGATTGGTATGATGTACAGAAAATCGAACCCTTTCTTCTTTTCTCTTGAAACGAAGGGTTTACAATTATTTGAATTAATTTTTTTATAAATATTTTTAAATATAAATTAGTAATATATTTAGATTGACAAATTTAACAATATACAAAGATATCAACTATTCACTCAGCAGATCTACTCTATTTTCACAGATTCAATATCATTTGCCTAAAATTTGTCAAAGAGAATTTGAGAGAAATCACAGACCTTAATATTTCCAGCTTCTTTAATGGCCTCCACCAATTTGAGCTGTTGAAGGATCTGGTGACGCATGTGGTTTCCTGCAACTGCACTTATCACAACATCGACCTGCTTCACAGCATCTACAAGGCTTCCATGATCGTCAAATGAAGCCTGCACAAAAATAAATTACAATGCTAAGAAAGATCCATATAATTTATTGTCCAAAGATAAGCATAGAATTACTTGGAAGAAAAAGAAAAAGCTTACTGAAATAAGCAAAGTTGAGAGATGCTATCAAGTAAACTACATTGCCTAGATTTACCTCCACCAGTTTCGCACCATCCTTTTTGAAGGACAATAACATCTGCACTTTCTCAACATCAGAGACAACTTCTTTCCTAAACAAAATGAAAGTAGGATGGCCTAGAGCTATGCTGGCTTTCGCAATCCTTCTGCCTATGAACCCTGTAGCTCCCACTATTAGAACCCTGCTACTCTTCTCCATGCCTGCTTTCAAACTCTTGCTTCTTTAATGGCCAATCACTTTGGTAAAGAAATGGTGCTTAATCCTCTATTTATAGTAGAACGACTCTAGTTTAACATGAGTTAAATATAAAGCTTGATTTAGTATGAACGAAGAATGTCGCCAGTATAAACTTTCAATTAACTAAATAATTTTTTCCGTTTTTTCCTTGATGCTACAATTAATGTTAGATTACACTAGATACTCAATGCTAAAAAGCTACTTTATATGCCCATCTTCATCTCCACCTTTTGAAGCTATAAAGCTACTTTATAGTGACTTTCTATCATGCTGCTACTTATGAATAAAATATTTGTTAGAGTTAAAATTCAATTGTAACAAGGTTGACCTTACCAAGGAAAAAGAAAGCATATGGTATTGGTGGGTATTAGGGCTTTATTTCTACAATAAGAACAATAAATAAAAAATGTAATGTGGGAAGGTTAAGAACAGATATGTTAAAATATTTTGAAGATATATAATGATATTGTGTATATGCAATTTTAATTTTAATAGTCAAAACACAAGCAACATGGTTAAGTATACGAGTTAGTAAACATTCATAAAAACATAGTAAAATCTTTACTAAAATAATTTTTTGTTGCATCAAAGAAACATGGTTATATTAATGGATAGTTGGATGTTTGTGCTCTTGCTAGAAGCATAAGGTTGCATTCAAGTAGTTGATTAAAGTGTTTTGGATAGAGGGCAATTTATAGATTTTTGACTCAAGGAATGGATGGGTAGGATCAAAAAGAAATATCAATGGTTCATATTGGTTGAGATTCATGGGGAGATGGGAGGAGGACAAGTGTTCTCATGTGGTTGGAGGAGATGGAGGGAGAGGGATTAAGGGGAGAATCAATGGTGGAGATTCTCCTTGGGTAGATTGGATGGACAAGTTGGAAAGGGTACTTGGGAGTACCCTTGAAGTATGGATAAGTCCTTGGAGTACCCACGGTTTGTGTACAAAAGGCTCATGTTTTTGTACACATTAGAGGATGTGGAGGATTTGACCAAGGTTTAGTTTGTGCATGTGGGTGATTAGAGGATTAAGTGGATTGTTGATGTTTGTTGGACAATTAGTCTCATTTATTCTTCCTTATTTCTATTGGTAAAGTGTCGGTTTGTTGTTAAATTGTTGTCTTCATGATGTGTGTTCCTTGTTGTTGCTCATGCCATTGTGTGATTTGTCTTTTTTAGTCTATGTATAAGGGTGGGGGGTCCTTTCAAAATCCCTCTTTCCAATACATAACTTTTGTCACAAGGGTTCGCTCCAAATAAAAAAAATGATATTTCTCAATATTTTTTAGATAAAAGTTATATTTTTTTAAATTAAACTATAAAATTAAAAATATAGCTCCACATATTAAATGTAAAAATAAAGAAAATAGATTTATATTGACAAAGATTAAAATCAATCTATTTCTAAATTAAATATATTTGTTTTATAAATTAAAGATAATATGTTTATATTGCAAAATTGCTAAATAAGGTAGTTGTGTTAAGTAAAGACAAATTAATGAGGGCAAACAAAAATGATTTAGTTGTTAAGTAGAGGGAGACTCTTGACTAAGAGCCAAAATTAGGTAGTTTTGCTAAATAAAAAAAAATTATCGATTAGAAGCATTATTAATTGATAGAGAAAGAAATATGTATATACATCTTGAATGTTAGATAGATAATACAATAATTTTAAACCAAAATAAAATAATCTAAGATAAGATATGCAATTTCTAGAAGGAGATTATTCATAGAACCAAAAACAATAATGTTGAACTTTAGGTAAGAGAACGCATAAGATTTTAAAGTGAGTAAGACAATTAAAAACTTGCGCGCCCCATTTTTTAATGTTTTTTGAACATTTGAAGATATCTTAGTGAGGGTATAAAGCAGACAAGTGTTGGAAACGTGGAACATGCATCAAGTATAGTCATACTAGAGAAAAAATTTCCTAATGGAAATGTCATCCAATATTTTGGAGGTAAAGATTCCTCTAGAAAGTGCATTCCAATAATTTGATGGGTTCATAAAAAGAGGGAAAAAGTTTTGCTATAGTTAAATGATTAAATTTGGTTTTCATAATTATATAAATTGATTTATTATTAAATTGTTAAGTTTAGTGTAGATATTTTAAATATATCTAGATTTAAAGTTATTTTATTTACTTAAAAATTATATTATTATTTTTATTTTTATTTAAAAATTATTTTGTGTTTATTTAAATGTTAATTTATTTATTTTATTTAAAAATTATTTTATAATTTTTTATTATATCAAAAATATTATATAATAGTATCAATAAATATATAAAAGAATATAAAAGAATATGTTTATAATAAAAATGGTGGATAAATTTTTTTTTAAAATAGATTTATTAATATAGATAAAAATGACAAGAGAGATATTGATCTTAATTATTTCATTTACTAAAAATTATTTTATTTACTAAAGAGTTAATTTGTTTTACATTAAAATTATTTTATTTATACATGAACACATTTAGAAATTCTAATTTTAACTTTGAAAAAATCAGTATTCATTATTTTGATAATTCTCTTGTTTTGTTTTTATTTTTAAAAGTGTAGTGAATATTATTATGTATACAATAATAATACAAGATTACTTAATGTCACTCTAGAATGTCTCTCTACTTAAAACAAGTTTTAATTTGTAAAAGAACATTCAAACTAAATTTTAAATGCTATCAAAATCCTAGCATTCAAAATAAATACAATCATTTAATAAAAAACACATTTAGTTCAATCAACCTTAAAATCATTATTTTTGTTGTCATTTTTCTACCAATTCTATCAATTGTTTTTATTATGTATATTCCAATATCATATTTATCTATCCACACAAATATCAAGATAATATATATACTCTTTATTAAAACAAATTCATTGATAACAATATATTATGTTGTTACTCATATTATACAAGCATAAACTAATTTTTGAAAATTATTAAAAACATATAAACTATTATAAAAACCTTTAGGCATTTCCATTTCTAGAACACCACTTTTTCTAAAAGAGGCATCACATGACTAAGCTGACCTAACCCACCAACCAAGTACCCTGAAATTTTATTTTATCAATAAATAAAACAATATAAAATCAAGATTTATATATAAAACTTTTTCCTCTTCACGATGATGGATCAATGAGTGTGATCGAAACATCGACAAAAAATTGACACCGAGATCCAAAGCTTAAATCTTGTATCTTCATGGACTCCCATACCAACAATATAAAATCAATAAAATAAAAAATAAAGTTCAAATTTATTTATATAATTAAAATATGACCTCCATTGTTGACCACCTACCTTGCTGTTACACCAACTGTACGGTAGAAATCTTAATGAAAAGTGCGTTTGCTTTTGAGCATTGTGGTGGTTATGATTAGTAAACTACGACTCCTACCCTTCCGCAAACAAATCGTTGACCCACAAAATAGCTGTAATGTCATCTAGGTATAGTTTCAAAAGTAGTATTTTTTTAATAATAAAATTATTAAATTTGATTCTCAAACCATAGGTAATGATAGACTTACATAAAGAATAAATTATATGGAAAAAAGATCAATGAGATTCAAAGATGCTTCTATGTCTTTAAAGGTTTTAATACTTTGCATTATATATAGTCAAAATAAATTCATATTACTACTTGAGAAGTTTTTTTTTTACAAAGTTATTTTATTTATTTGTTTAAGAGATAATTTATTTTATATAAGAATTATTTTATTTATTACAAGTACATATAAATTTTTATTTTATTAACTTGTTTATTTATTTATTTTAATATGTATTTTATTTTTGGAAAAAGTCGTCATTCATTATTTCTATAATTCTTTTGTTTTGTTTTTACTTTAAAAATTATATATTTATATGACAATTTTTAAATGTTTAATTTTATAGTTTAATTTTTTGAATATATATAAAGTGTATTGTGGTTTTTATAATGTTGTTCATTATAATTGATAATATAAGTGGCGGATAAGAGATAATTTTATATTAGAAGAGAATATAAAAATAATGTATTTAATTTTAAATTTAAAAAGTTGTTTTATTTTATTATATTGTTTACTTTGGAGAACTATTTTACTTTGTACATTTTAATTTGACTTTTTAAAAAGTCTCATTTATTCTTTCAAATTTATTTTGTTTTGTTTTTACTATGAAAAGTGTTATAATTTATTTTAAATATATATCAACCATGTTTTGGTTTTAATATGCTAACCACATGGAACTCCTCGAGGCCACTATAAAATGTCTCTCTACATAATTATATACTTACATGTTTTTTTTATAGTTTTCATGTTATAGCTTTAATATTTTTAAATAAATGTGAATTGTGTTCTATTTTTTATGTACACAATCACAACATGAGAATCCATACCCTACTATCATTGTAGATTGGATTTTTGGCCACTTTGATTTTAAATTGATTGGTAATTAGAAAAGGTGTGGATGAAAATTGGTGTTCCTACAAATCTATGATAATCCTTCTTATCCATAATATTTCTTTAACTATCCAAAAAAGCTAACATATATTCTACTTCTATAGAGGACAAAGTTGTCACTAACTACTTAAATTTCCAAGAAATAATTGTCAACCCTAAATGCATTAAGAAACTTGAAATAGATTTCATATCTTGCATATGAATGAGTATGTGCACCATGATAGGGGACCAAAAGTGGTCAAACCCATTTTGAAGAAATTTTTAACATAATGCAAGCACGTTATAATGTGTTCACATTATATTTACCTTGGAAACACAAAATCACTCATTTTTTGAATTTATAATGTGTGTGTTATAATGTGCAAACATTTCATTTAAATTTTCTTTGACAGTCCACTCTTAGGCTTGTATTTGGCTTGGACATCTAAGCCAAAGGCTTGGACCTACATGTGACATGTTCTGCATAAAGCATGGAAAAACAATCAAATGTTAAGCAAATTCTCCATTAGATGTACATATTTTTATAGAAAAGTGTTACAATAACATCAATATCTCTCTTACCTTTCTAACAATATATATTTTTTCTATATTCCAAATACATTAAAGTTGTGATCTTCAATTTCTTTTAGTAGTGTATTTATTTTTTCAAGAACCTATGTATAGTATTTTTGGTGTCATTTTTTATCCACTCATCTAAATGTGAAGAAAATTATATTTTTACATTCTAAACTCTATTAAAAAAAAATAAGGGTGAGCATACTGAAATATATATATTTTTAAGATGTGTCACTTTGAAAATTCATAAAAATTTATATATTCATTAAAAAATTAGCAAAGAACTTAGGCATAAACTATGTGGTATTAGTTAATTTTTCATTGAAGAGATTTGTGAAATACTTTTAAAGATTCAATGTTTTAGGGGGAGCACACCAAACGGTGTGTTTTTTCTTACAAAAGGAGGAGCACTTTGTGTCCCCCTATTTAAACATCTTAATTTTTACCAATTTTTTTAAAAATTAATAGTTAAGAAACTAGATTATGAGCACTATGAATCTTGTTATCATCACATCTTCAAGTTTTGGGTGTGATACAAGATCATTTTTTATTAATTTCAAAAAAAAAGTGTCCATTTTTACTCTCTTTTTGTTAGGCCCCATTTTTGTGCACATACCCATATCATCAACATAATTAGAACCTGGATATTCGATTGATGTAAAATTTACTCTCTTGGAATATTTGAGCCCATAGTTTTGAGTAACTTTTTTAGATACCAAAGAGCTCTTTTCTAAGTTATTACATGAGTCTAGAGAGATCTCCAACAACAAAAGAAATGGCCAATCATTTTATTGTTGCATAAATCAAAATTCCAACAAGTTGTCAATATTTAGTTGCATCATTTAATGCTACATAGGCATTTGATGTTAATTTTAAACTTTACTCCATATTATTGGAGTAGCAAATAATGAATGTAAAATTTAGAACGTCCACAAAAGAATCAAGTGCAATAAAATTAGCTAATAAACTACCATAGAACATGTTTATGTATAATGAACTATCCTTGTATATATAAGACAAGGATGAAGTAGGAAGGTGAAATAGAAATAGTAACTAACCCTCCAAGAGATGTGACACATGTAGAACACTTGGGACAAGTGTGATGGCATACATCAAGTGTCTATGATGTGAGACAACTAAATCACTAAGTGAACTTAAGCTAGCGTGAATAGGACTACTAGGTGTAGGAACCAAATAAAAGATAACTAGATGCATAAAGATTACTTTCACACTAACACCCGGTTACGTGATATTTAAGGAGTAAGTCACTAAAATATGAGCCCCAAAAATGAGGCTTAACGAGGTACTCATGTATAAAATAAAAATCTCTCACAAATGGAGTAAAGGAGAAAACCCAATGGGAAAAATCTCCTCTCCAAAAAAGAGAACAATATACAAAGGAATAACAACTCAAGACCCCTCAAGAACAACTTCCTTCACCCCAAGGAAATGGCACAACACAAGATAGTGAGGCGGTGCTAAAGGTTTAGTTCAAATATTTTTGCAACTTGATCCTCAATACGTAAATAGTCTAAGGATAGAAGACCATCCTAAATAAGTTTTCAAATGAAGAGCATGTGTATTTCAATGTGCTTTATTTGTTGATGTTCAACTAGGTTGTGAGAACTATTCAACTAGAAGACCAAACTATCATAAGTCATATTCATAGTACCCTTAGCTAGCAAGAACTGCTCCTCGATACTCAACCTCGGTGGATGATAATGCAATAGTATTTTTTCTTCTTACAAGACCATGCAATTGTACCATAACCAAGATAAAAATAAACCTAAAAGTAGACTTTTGTGATTCAACATCTCCTGCCCAATATGATTCAGTGTATCCTAATATCTGTGAAGACCCCAATGTGTATTGAATGCCAAAATGAGTTATTTTTTTAATATACCTCAAAATATGCTTTGATACTTTTAATGACTCTCATGAGGGTCATGTGAAAAAAGGAGACATAGCGAAGGTGATATCAAGACAAGTGTGTATCAAATAGAAAAGGCTACCCACTAACTATTTGTACAAAGTAGCATAAACACTAGGTGTTGTGCAAGTGGTATTCAAAGTGACAATAGACTAGAATCATGTAGGCACATACTTACAATCACTCATATGAAATTAATGGAGCAATTCAATGGTGTAATTATATTGATATGGAGATCCAGTGTAAACTGAAGAACCTGAATACCAAGGAATAAACGTAGAATCCCAAGATCTATCATATCAAAGTGTGTCATCAAATTATGTTGAATATTATGAAACATAGATGAGGAACTACTAGTAAGAATCAAGTCATCAACATACAATACTAGTATCAAAATATCATCTCCATGTCTCTAGATGTAAACTATGTGATTTGAGTGGCAATGGGTGTGTGGATGCTTTTCTAGCAATCTTTCTCAAACACAAACAAACATTAGCATTGTTAGTATACTTAGGCAAACAAAAACAAGCATGCATATGAGATACTTGATCGTGCTACATATGCAAGCAAGGAAATAAGAAATCAAAGAAACTAAGGGGAAGCATAATAGAAAGCAAGATCAAACTCTATCCCATAGTGGGAGTGGTGCTCCTTTGATGTGGAAAGGATTCCCTTTCCCACCCCCTTGATAAGCTTCCAATGATGAAGATGCAAAGATGCAAATGATGGAGATGAAAGTGCCTATAGTGCAAATGCATAAGATTGTGGATGGATTTCAAGTAGAAGTGGCTTCTATTTATAGGTTGAAGGATTGAAGAATGGAGAGATGGGAGGAATGTGGGACTAAAAGAGAGCCCGTGAGATTGGGACACTTTTCTCAATGCTAATGGGTGAGGATTGAGCATATTTTGCATGTGGTTGAGATGTAAGAGGGGTGTAAGAGGCATTAAATGCATGTGGTTGAGATGTTTTGGAGGGAAATTGTTTAGGTAAGAAAGTCAAATAAAGGGAGTCAATGAAGGAATATTCCCTAGAGTATATTTTTTAGAGGATAAATGAGGTAATTAGTTAATTAAAAGAAACTATTTTCATGTGCAAGTGGGTTAGTTAATCAGGGGTTGATTTAACTCTTGGGGAGTTAAAAGCTATCTGAATTTATTAATGATGATTAGAAGGTGATTAAAGTTAATTAATTTAGAATTTAATTAACTTTAAGTGGGTTAGTGAATTTATGAAATTTGATTTAAATCATTTGATTAATTTAATCAAATAAGAGGACTTTGGGGATTTAATTAAACAAATTGATTTATTTAATTAAACATGATGTACATTAGTGAATTAATCTAATAAACAGCTTTATTTGATTAATAGAAGAATTTGACGATAATTGATCGAAATTAGATTCACTATATTAGTCAAGATTATTTGCATGTCTACATTTTGCCCCTCTTTGAAGCAATGTACATGTTGCATTGGTTCAAAGAATAACCTTGCTGAGATCAAAGTTTGAATTTTTTCTAATTTTTTCAAATGCCCCAACGGAAAGAAGTATACTGATACACTACCCCCTCGAGAGATCGGGCGAAAAGTTTGATTTTAGGGTTGATCTTGTGACAAAGAGGTTCAAGATGGATGTATGGATGGTTATACTAACATATCTATATGATAATGAAGATGCAAATGAGATGAATTAAGATGTTGAGAATAACAAATCTATATTATCCTAAACGTCTTAAATGATGATGCAATGCATGTGAGATGAATGATGTGTCCTATTATGATGATATGTATGAGTATGCAGGATGGGTATGTTGATGTTTTGATGAATGTCATGATAGCATATTAGCGTGAAAGAGGATAGAAGAATGAGAGGGATCAACTCTTGATTCTGAGAAGATGCAAAAGTCCAACAAGTTTATGAGTCGTCGAGACTAAATTATTAGATATGATGATGAATGATGATGATGTTTTGCTTATCTAGGGATTGGGGATGTAAAGAGCATAACTTTCTTTATGTTTGGTAACATGCGTAGATCGATGCATCAAGGTACAAACAACCAAGATGGTGTGGTATCTAGTGCGATGGACTTTGACTTGAAAAACAGATAGGAGTATTCTTGTTCACCCTTGACATACAAAACCTTGTTAGGATGTACTTTAGACATTTCAAACACCTTGGACCAAAACATAGAAAGTAAAAGCCTAACCATGTAATAGTCAACAAGGCATCCAAAATGTCTTCCATACACACCTACCAAAGCAAGTATCACCAAGTTATATTACAAGAATATTCAACAAACAAAACTAACAAAAGATAATGATCGATGCCCCATTCCTTTCTCTCTAAATCATTTTGATTAGACATCATCGAGAGGTCATTGGATTGAGCGCAATAAGATAAATCAAAAGAAAAGATCAAGTACACAAACAAGCCAATGTTCTTCATACCTCTAGCTAAAGGGATTTGTTTTGAGGATAAGAATCCAAAGTGTTTTGCCAATAGATAATTCCCATTGTAGGAAGGATGCATCCTAGGACATGTTAGTGTATGGTGGCAAGTTGATAGGTTGTTTGAAAGGCCGTTGATATAAGGTCGGTTGACATGTTTGAGAATGATCAAGAGTTTGATTTTGCATTTAAAATTTTGTTGTTTCAATTTTGATTTTGTGTTTGAAGTTTTCTTTTGCTAATTGTTGTGATTGTTTATTATTTTTTTTCCAAAGGATGAAGGTGATGATTAATTTATTATGGATGATTTATTATCGTGGGTGAAGCGAAATGAGACGGATGGATTTTTTCAAATATTTGGATGTTTTTTATGTTTTTAAAATGTTGAGGCTATTTTTTTGTATTTTCGGGTTATTTGAATGTTTTTTGTGTTTTTGTGTCTTGAGGGCTCATCAATGATGGCCTTGCCTACGTTTAAGCTCAGAGATGACGTAGTTCAGATACCATTTTTTTGATTGATTTTTTGACCCGTTGTGGGCTTGTGATATGTTTTGAATTTTTTTGGATTTATCACACAATTTTGATGACTTGGATATGGATATGAGTAACAATATCAATGGTCTATTTTAGGATTTTGTTGAAAACCAAGCTAGGGTTGATTGATCGAATTGATAGATTAATGATGATAACATTGTTGAGGATGCACAACAATGCAAGGATAGTGTTTAAGCAACACGAGGATTGGGAAGGATATCCCAAGATGATGATGGATTGATTAGATTTGATTAATTTTGAAGCTTGGTTTGGAACAAAATTTGTTTTGAATGATTTGATGTGATGTTGAAGCACACGTTAGATGCAACTGATATGATTGTTTGGATCAATGTTCGATGAAAGATAATGCTTGATAAGGAACCTCTTCTTGTCAAAATATACCATGGGCTAGTGATGTGAATTCTTGCACACAAATGCTTTGACAAATTTAATTTTACGTTTTTCTAATGTTTGGATCACCACATAAGTTGGAAGATATAGATCAAGATTTATTCCCAAAGCGAGATGTAAATATTTTCCCCTAGTGTCTAGCAATGTATGGAATGCCATGGGTGGATGCTTGGATAGAGGTATGGATGGATGGATATGGTAAGCATGCAAAGGATTCCAAGGATTAGCTTGTGATAAGATAAGGTGTTTGAATAGCGGATGCTCATTTGGATAGTGCTTTATGGCTTAGATAATGTTGGGTAGGATAGGATCAATGAAAATGACTCATATCAAGATGTTTACCATAAGCAAGTGTAAAGTGTACACCAAACCTTGTCAAGATCAAGATAATTTGGAAGATGGATGAAAATGGATTGGATAAATGGTTCATGGATGAATGGATTTATTATGGATAAGATGGATGGAATGTTGGAATTTATTATGGATGAGATAAGATGCTTTCACCTGAACTAGCGCACGCAAATGCTTGATTCTACACATGACATCTGTTTGCCAGGTTTTCATCATGGTACTTGTCCAAAGTGCCACCATAGTGGTTTTCACTAAAGGACAATTTTTTTCTTTACTATTTTCATGATTTTTTGATGATTTTTTTTTGGTTTTTTGAGAAAGATTTTAAGTTCATGTTGAACCACCTGGTGGTGTCAATGTAGATGCTTCTATCATAATGTGCCATTGATATCCTACTTGAAGAAGCTTCTTTGCTAAGATATGTGCACTTGAATATAACTTTTGAGATTCCTGATCTACTTTGTTGATACCGGAGTTAACTTTGCCTTTGTGCGCACATCGCAATAGAGTGCCTTTTGAATCCTTATGATGAAGGGTTGTTGCTAATACATGGTCAATGTGAGAATTGGATATCATGCGTGGAGGCATGGATGGTGGGTATGTTTAGGAATAAAAGATGGATTGGTTGATAGTTTGGAACCTTTGATTCTCAAAAATTGGGAAGATGAGAAATGATGGGTGGATACAGAAGTGTGTAGAATTAGGACCAACTGCTTTATATACTTTGTATGTTGCTTGAGAAGCCTAATTTTACCTTTGTGGACATCTTTGATGGATACTTTTCCCTTCTTTATTTTTCCCCATAGTTTCTTTGACTAATGGAGTTTGATAGGGATAATCTTTCTTTGTATTCTTTAGTATCCATGTGTATTTGATTTTTCCATTATGCTTCTCAACTTATTTTCCTTTGATAATGTTCTTTGTGCTTTGATTCAAATCTTTCTTTTGATGTTGGTCCCAATTCATGGATGGGGTGATTGGTGGATGTAGATTTGTGATGTGGTTGGTTGTAGTATTGGCATTGGTTTCATCATAAGGATTCTTCGTGCTCCCTATGTTGATGTTTTCTTGAGACATAGTTGCCCCTAGTATGGTGGTATTAGCACCTTTATTTTTTGATTCTGCTTGTTTCAAGATGTCATGTTTAGCAAGAATCCTTTGATAAATGACCACTGTAGATGATGTTATTTCAATTTGTTGCTCTGCTGACTCCGGAATATCTTGTTCGATCTGACCTGTTTCCATGAGTGGATAATGTCGGATATCTTCATACATGATGTCCTCAATTTGAATTTGGGATATATCTGATCGCGATGTTGACAACTCATCCTAACTGTAAGAATCAATAGCCTACTCTTTTTGTGCAATAATCTCAAGAGTAAAGAAATCCTATTTTGAATGAAGATCATCTATGTGTCCATCCAAAGAAAGCATATCCTAGGTAGATGGAGGACTATATACTATATGGATATGATCATCATTTGTGACAATTTGTATACATTGGAAAGTGCCCATTGGATCATTGTAGCCTCTTGGAGATATGGATTCTTGATCTTGATTAGTTTTGGAATTGCTTTCAACATGCTTTGGATCAAGTTATTGACATGGGTCAATTTCAAAGGATGGATTGTTTACAAATGGTTCTTGGATATCTTCATTAGACATGGGAAGTAGCTCAATATCCTATTGATCTTTGAGTGTATTTGGATCAAGTGTTAAGTTGAGGATTTCTTCAATATATGCAACCATCAGATCGAAGGATGTCAATATGTCTTGGAAAGGACCATTGCCAGATTTTGGTGAAAGATGTTGATCATGCTTCAGAATAAATTCTTGAGATATGTCCTCTAACTCATTAGGTGATGTAGCTCAACATTTTCAACATGATCATTGGTGGATGGATCTTGGATTATTTCAATAGGATCAAATAATTCTAACACTCCTTGAAATAGATCATTGTTGGATATTATTGGTGAATTTTGATCATGATTGAAAAGTGACTCTTGATGCATGTTGATTTGATCATTAGATTGGGTAGAAACATCTTTAAGGTGCTCATTGATGTATAGATCTTGATCATTGTTTTCAATAGTCATGGTGGAGAGATTGGCACTGTTATCACTAGTGGTTGAATCCTAATCATTATCCTCAATAGTTATTTTTCCTTGATCAATAAGGTCTTGGATGAGATTTTTGAGTCGAATACAATTTGATGTTTTATGAAGATTATCTCTATGATACTCACAATAAGATCCACTTTTATTCCAACAGAAGTATATGATAGATTTGAAAGCACTTACTTTTGGAAGAGTGATGAGTTTTGCATTAACTAGCTTTTTTAATGTTGATTCAATTGGCTCTCCAAAAGGAGTGTATTCACATTTGTTACCTTGTGAGATTTGTACTTTATATTGACCTTGTGGTGATTGATCTTTGAGATCTGGTGACTGATCTTCGAGATGTGGTGATTGTTCTTCGAGATGTGGTGATTGGGTTTGTTGTTGATGTTGTTGATCTTGATATCCAACCTCTTGACATTGGAGATATTTTTCTTGATGTGGTTGTGGAGACAACTTAATTTTTTGATGACATGGTTTAACCCAAGGGGGAGTGTGTAGATTTTGGGGTGGAGATGTCTCTTGGTGATATGAATCAACAAATTTTCTAAGTATAGCAATTTGATTTCACAAAATTTGTTCTTGATTTTGATCTTGACACCCTTCATATAGTTGATTTGGTTGTTGGTCAAGCATATTTGGACTATACACTTATTGTATTTGTATGGGATCATGCATAAATTGTTTTTGGACAATGTTTTGATTTGGGATGATGTTTATATTTTGCATTATAGGTTTACATGGAACATTGTTGTGGTTGGGAAACATATTGCTTTGATTTGGGTAACTTAGATTTTGCATGAGGTTACCTTGACTTGGATCAATACATTGAGTTGTCAATTTATTACTTGGATTTTGAACAACATTGGTTTGATTTTCAAATGTATCTATCCCATAGTTCACCAAGTGTGTATTTGATACATTCATGTTTGATAAGTTTGCACTTGGTATATTCACATTTGGAATGTATGGATTGGATGGGATAATGTTGTTTTGTCGAAGACTCATGTATTGATCGTTTGGTTGATAGATTTGTAAGTTTTGATTTTGATTTAAATCTACCATAGGGAAAGGTGTTCCAAAATTTAGATTGTGCATACTCACATTTGTTGTACCATTGAAGTTTGTAGGAGATAATGATGCCATGTGTGGATTGTATAAATGTGAGTTTTGATAATCAATCGGTATTGTAAGGCTTTGATAGTTTGGTTGACTTAGATCACTCATGATATATGAATCAAATTTATATTCCATGTTTTCCTTGTGTTTTTACCTTGTTGACCTCTAAGGAATTTAGGACCAATTATGAGATGAAAGATGAAAGGGTGAGTGATATGGTTGTTTTAACTTTTAAGAACTTTGATCAATAGTAGACTTAGGTTTTGATTTTGATTGTTTTGATTGGATAATGAACTTGTGAATCCTTAGATGGACATGTGATCTTAGGAAAAACTTGTTCAAAGGGGTGCTAATTTAACTAGAGGTATGAGAAAGGATGCATTTTCAAACTCCTAACTAAACAAGGTGATTTTGATTTGGTTTAACGATGTACCCAAGTCTAGATAATGGTGTTTCTAAAGCTCTAAAATCTGTTTGTGGGATGGAGATGACAAATGTTTGGGATGGATGAAATGATTTATTTGATCCTAAATTAACCTAAGGACTTGTTTACAAGACCAAGGTAGTGAAGAACATGCTTTCCCTAAGAGTACGTCAAATCAAAACGATCTGTGTTTTCTTAGAAGACCATAAGACAAAAGATAAACCAGCACATGTGTGTGGTTCAATTGATTTCACCTTGATTAAATGGATTCTTTTTACCACATCAACATATATTGATTAATTTTCAAACTAAATGTCTATTTCTTAACTCATTTTCATTCCACAAAGTCCATTATGTGAAAACCAAAAAATCAAGGCCATAGTTTTCCTAGGTTGACTTTGGATAGAACAAATTGAGATATGGACCCAAATATTTAGAAGCCTCTAAGGATAAAATCCCTAGGGACAAGCAGTAAAAATTGGAGGGTAAGTGCACCAAGATGGTTCCCAAAAAGGGGGCTTAAGTGGCCACTTTTTTTCTAAAATCAGGAAATGTTGACCTTGGACGTGAAATTGAGGATAGTTACACTCAAAATTTTGAGATGGAACAAAAACAAGGATCGAAGTGCTCCGAGTCTACTTTCTAAACTACTAATTTATTTTGAAAATGGTTGAGATTAAGGGGTTCAAAAGAGGGATGTACACAAATTGGTGTTGTTTTTGTCAAAAAAACATAACATAGCAACTCTTGTACAACCTGAGCACGGTGAACTTT
Source organism: Sequoia sempervirens (assembly GCA_007258455.2). Taxonomy (NCBI): domain Eukaryota; kingdom Viridiplantae; phylum Streptophyta; class Pinopsida; order Cupressales; family Cupressaceae; genus Sequoia; species Sequoia sempervirens. Next base: position 6,439 of record VDFB02288819.1, on the reverse strand, counting down.
TGTAGTATTTTTAAAATCGCTATGGTCAGAAGTTAATGAATATATGGATTTTTTACTAATTTTCTAAGTGGGCACTTCCTAAAAGCGAATTTTGGCCGTGCTCCCCTACAAATTTTGGAAAATAATTGATTTTTTTCTTTTTTTTTTAAAAATTTGTAGAATGGAGTCTAGTTTCTAAAAATGTAATTTATTTTAAATTTTGATGAACGGTTAATTTATAACAAAAAAAACACCAAACACTACTTTTTGGCAAAAAATAGACATACAAACAGAAGAAATTATGGATGAAAGGCTTAACATTGTCAAAAAGTGAAAAAAATTACATCTTTGGATAGCTAAGAGAGAACCTAACATTACCCATGTTTTTGATTTTGTTGATATTGAACTAGATGCAATCTTGATGGTGAGCATAGACCCAATTATGTGAAAAATTGCAGAATTTGCAAAACCACGTCTTTGGCCTTGTTGGGAATGACCTCCAAGCCTTTGGGTTGGTATTCCAAGGCAAGTACTTTCACTTTTTTCTTTGTTTTTAATGCGAAATAACGCGAGCGCGATTTTTAAAACTTTTTTGAAAAGTGGCCAGAAAATTGGTACCCAACTTCATGCACCCACCCTGGACTCTTCAAGGATATTTTCTCTTTCCAAAGGGTTTGAAATTTTGATGACTTGTTGAATGTTTGTTTCAAAGTTTGAGATCCAAGCAATGTATTTAATTGACTCAAATTGTACAATCTTAGGACAGAAATGGCTATATTTTTTGAGTCCCCACTTGGTTTTCTCCAAACACTGAGACAAAGTGAACAGTTAGAGATTTGGCGACACTAGCTCCCCTCCATGACACACACTTCTCAAGACTACCAAATCTCAAAATCCTAAAGATCTAGAGACCTTAAGGATTTTTTTGTTTCTACTTTGAATAGTACGAACGTGGAGTGGCTTCAAAACGACCGTTCTTGCACCAACAAGTATTAAGGATTTTTTCCTTTAAACAAAGGGTTGTAGTGAGGACATATGGTTCAAGGGATACTATGATAAACTATGTCAAGAGGTCTCCCAACCCTTAAAAAAAGGGCTTTACGCATCATAAAGACATTGTGGGAGATCTATCACGTATCGCTTCCCGTTGATTGCAAATTTTCCTTGCAATCACAAATTTGTATAGTAGTTCAAAAGAGCTTGGTGTTAGCTCATTACAACTTGGGTCGTTCCCTCCTTTTGAATTGGGGAGGCAGGCCCTCTAAAGATAAACAACAATGAAGAAGTACATTTGTAGTTTGACCCCCTAGATTGCGTAAAGCACTAGGAGGGAGCACACACAATGCCTTTCCTTCACACTCGCATGATTGTTCAATTTTAGCTCCAAATTAAAATGTGTGGGTGACTTTAGGCAACCAATGCCAAACAAATGCTTTTGATTCTCAAGATCGCCAAGTGGCACGAGAGAAGTGCATACACATTCAAATGACAATAATTGCAAAAAATCACAAAACAATTAAAGTACAAGTTCTTTTTAAACCCCAAAGCAATGATGAATTCGTTTGAAGTGCCAAAAACCAAGTGTGAAGTTGCTTGTTCAATTTTAGTCCAAAATCAAAGTTTAGTAAGTTTCTAATGTTCAATTTTAGCCAACTTGAAAAAATCAAATCAATGATTAATTTTAAACCCAAATTGATCTAGTTGGCCTAAAACAGAAAATAAAAACAGCAAATGGATGCTCTAGACTATTACAATAAGCATTAAAAAAAAAAAAAATTCAAGTTCAATACCCACTGTTTGAACTCAAATCTACTTTGTTATTTGTTTCTCATGCAAGAGAGACCACCATTGCTTCTTGATGCAAACCCTGACGATTGCGATGCATTTCCACCTAATGTTGCTCCTCTTTAACTCCACTTTTTAGTTTTCAAAAGTAGATCAAACTTGGAAAAACCATCAATCACTTCAACCTTTGTCAACAGAATCTCCTATCACCAATTCGATCAAGTTTCTTAGAGGCCTATTTTCTTGCACAAGTAAAAAAGAAATAAAGAAATCTACATTTAAGATGTTTAAGCACTTGAGACAATCAAGAAAATTTGCACAAGATATTGAATTTTCAAAAGAATGAAGAAATATTTAATAACTTAAAAGCGATTAATACTCTTATTGATGTTATACTTTAGATTGCTTTGAATTGATATTCAATTCCCAAGGCCCAAAGAGCACGTCCAGCCATAAACAAGTGGCTTTTAACGCACTAAGACTGCATCACCATGGATTACGTAGAGGCAACCACTAAAATGTTCACACAATAAAATCATGCTACCTAATAAAAGTTTCTCTAAATCACTATTAGAGCAATATCACCAATAAAGTTGATAGGACAATCAATTCTGAAACAGTAATATTAATGATAGAAGCAATGATATTGATGAGAAAACTGCGCTATTGATGAAAAAACAACGATATTTAATGACAATGATATTTAATGACACCGCATTTGTCTCATTTACTACGACTACAGTATAGAGGAAGATAGCTCAGAGAGATTGTTCAAGAACAAAATGAATTGCAATAAGGATATCAACAAAGGACAACTGCCAAACTCATACATAGACCTACTGCTCATTGATATTACTCTAAAAAAATAAAATTCCCTATTCTTGCGACAAAGTTTATTTTTAGTTGCCACTCAGAGGGGTTGGTTGATACAACCAATACCTCATTTTACACAACAATATTTCCTCTGGATTTTACAGCGTCTCCCTCCTCACCAAAATCTTGGCCTTTGTTGTATTTTACTTTTCTAGAAACTCAAGTGTTGGGACCAAAGAGATGCCAATCATGAATAGAATGGGGAAAATCGGGGCAAGGTTTGTGCACACGCTGGGTGTGGATAGTGTACCTTCTGCCAATTTGGTCGAAGGCCAAAATCACGTGGTGGAAGCTTCTCTAACCTTAATCGGGGAGAGGGAAAAACTCAAGGTTGAACTAGTGTGGGCATTGGGGGGCTCCATAGCTACCTCTTGCATGCTTGGGGTTTCATTAGGACACAATTCATCTTTTCTTCAAGGTCTTGCATTTTCTCCTCCTCGTATTCAAGAAGCCATTTGGTGTGGTAGTACAAACTCAGCGGTTGAGAAAGGAAAAGAGTTGAAAGATCCAAAAGTACCAACAATTGTTGGAGATGTTCTAGTTCAAGAAATGTGAGATTGTGGTATAGATGATGAAAGATTAAAGAAAACTATGAACAATTCTATAAAATGTGTGATGGAAGAGGCACCTCTCCATCCACTGGTTTTAGGTGGCGATCACTCAATATCCTACCCTGTTGTTCGAGTTGTTACAAAGTACCAGTGAATAAATGGATTTTAGAAACTTTCGAGCTAATGCAATTGGTACATGTAACCAGCAAATAAATGGCTTTTAGAAACTTTCAAGCTAATGCAATTAGTAGGTGTAAAACTGAATTCCACAAACTTTTCTCGCGGCCTCTCCGTCTGTGCAAAAATGGAAGCATAGAGAGGGCACGCGAACTGTTTGACAGAATACCAAAAAGAGACATTATCTCACAGAAAGAAATGAATGCAACGATCTCTTTCCAATAATCATCAAACCGAGAAATAAATGTGTGATTCTTTAATATGGAAAAAATGTGGACAATACAGAGTAGCAAATGTAAACAATAAATGCAAATTTGGACAATAAATGCCAAATCTAGAGGGATTTACGCCAATACAGTTGAACAATGAAAATGCAGATTTGAAGCAAATGAACAATGTACACTTAAAAGTAGATAAAAAGAGGATTAAAAGCATATTAAAATATACACCAATAGTTATATTTGAACAGTAAATGCTTAAAAACAAATTAAAAACCTATATCTAAGCATAATGTGCATCTAATTAGCATAATGCCCCATGGTGGGCACCAAAATGTGGATGCTTTTCCTACAATCTTTCTCAAACACAAACAAACATTAGCATTGTTAGTAAACTTAAGCAAACCAAAACAAGCATCCCTATGAGATACTTGATCATGCTACATATGCAAACAAGGAAATAAGAAATCAAAGAAACTATGTGAAAGCATAAGAAAGAAAGATCAAACTCTATCCCATAGTGGGAGTGGTGCTTCTTTGATGTGGAAAGGATGCCCTTTCCCACCCCCTTGATAAGCTTCCAATGATGAAGATGCAAAGATGCAAATGATGGAGCACTTTGCTTCAAAGACAAACAAACATTAGTGTTGTTAGAAAAATAAGCAAACCAAATCAAGTACTCCTATGAGATATCTAAACATACTAGATATGCAAACAAAACCATGAAATACCAAATAAAATCAATTAAAAGCATATAAAAGCATGTGCAAACCTATCCCATAGTGGGAGTGGTGCTCCTTTGATGTGAAAAGGATGCCCTTTCCCACCCCCTTGATAAGCTTCCAATGATGAAGATGCAAATGATGGAGATGAAAGTGCCTATAGTGAAAATGCATAAGATTGTGGATGGATTTCAAGTAGAAGTGGCTTCTATTTATAGGTTGAAGGATTGAAGAATGGAGAGATGGGAAGAATGTGGGACTAAAAGAGATCCCATGAGATTGGGACACTTTTCTCAATGCTAATGGGTGAGGATTGAGCACATTTTGCATGTAGTTGAGATGTAAGAGGGGTGTAAGAAGCATTAAATGCATGTGGTTGAGATGTTTTGGAGGGAAATTGTTTGGGTAAGAAAGTCAAATAAAGGGAGTCAATGAAGGAATATTCCCTAGAATATGCTTTTGAGAGGATAAATGAGGTAATTAGTTAATTAAAAGAAACTATTTTCATGTGCAAGTGGGTTAGTTAATCAAGGGTTGATTTAACTCTTGGGGAGTTAAAAGCTAGAGAATTTATTAATGATGATTAGAAGGTGATTAAAGCTAATTAATTTAGAATTTAATTAACTTTAAGTGGGTTAGTGAATTTATGATATTTGATTTAAATCATTTGATTTATTTAATCAAATAAGAGGACTTTGGGGATTTAATTAAACAAATTGATTTATTTAATTAAACATGATGGACATTAGTGAATTAATCTAATAAACTGCTTTATTTGATTAATAGAAGAATTTGATGATAATTGATCGAAATTAGATGCACTATGTTAGCTAGGATTATTTGCATGTCTACAGGGTGAAACCAAATGCAAGAAAAAAACTATAATTTGAGAAATGTGAAACCCTATGGTTTTACTAGGATTAGATACTTTTCACTACAAAACATTAGAATTGAGATTGGCAAGGATATGAGATTGACTTGCAACCTGAAAGGTGAGTCAATCAACCCTAGATCTGAATTCTTTTGGGGGTTTGAAATATATTTTTGATGAAATACTTTGATGCAACTAGTTAACTATGAAAATGTAGCATTCTATCATGAATTATGGCAAACTAGAAACTAGCAGACAAATTTGGGTTCCAGAAAAGTGAAAGGTGGACATAGAGGTACCTAACCTATAAATTTGAGCTTGATTTTGCTAGACAAGGCCGCCTAGGGCGCCCTTGTCTGAGTTGAATTTTTTTAGATCTAAAAAGGCAATCATGTATCTCTTTGTCTATGGCTTCTTCCTTTTGGATCTTATTATTGGATCTTCGTCAAGGCTTTTGAGATCACTGATTTTTTGTATCTTGTCAAGTTGTAGGGTTTCAATGCATCAAGGAACAAATGGTCTTCAATCTTCCTTCAGTCTTCTTTAGATCTGCAACCTTCACATTCAAAGAGAAAGGAAGGGTGTGCCATATAGGGGCTTGCCTTGATCAAACCCTATGGTTGTGTTTCCACCTCCATAATGGAAAAATTGATGAAGGAGAGCTTATCCTTTTGAGGAATAGAGGCTGAATGATAAATAAATTATGAATCAACAACTTGCTACGACTCACCACTCATCTGATCTCCTTGATGGATTGAAGTCATTCTCATCACCTTCAAGGATTGATTGTAGTTTGGCTTGATTTGACTTGAAGACCTACAAGTGTTATTACACATAAAACAAAATACATATAAACATGAACATGAACTCACATAACATATGACATGATGCGTGGATGATGAAGTGACGCAATAATATTGATAATATTTTCTCTTGATTTCCTTTGACTCATTTTTAGAATCTTCAATTTGCTCACATTCATAAATTACCTCCCTTCTTACTCAAAATGAGAGGAAAACATGCGTAATTATGCATTTTAATTAATCCTTTTGGGTAGGGGCCAACTTGGGGTCATTTTCAAATCATAAAAGCCCGCCAATCAAAATTTAGAACATTCAAAAATTTATTTTGGACAAGGATGCCCTTGGTGACCTTGTCTGACACTTTTTGGCTTGAATTTATAGGGATGATAAGGAATTAAACATTTTATTAATTTGGCCCTGAAATTGGTAAATTATTATTATAATTAAAGTTATAGGAAAA
>VDFB02288818.1:68539-93123 GCA_007258455.2 Sequoia sempervirens | reverse complement strand
CTCCTTGAGTGGGTGCTCAAAAATAGCCTATAAGGCATTGTGAACTTTTGTTTAAAAGATTAAGCCTGGAAGGCATTTAGGGAGTGGTTTTTATACCCCAGGAGGGTTTTCCACTCGGTAAAATCTTGAGTCTTTTTGTTCTTCTGAGTTCCCTTTGCTTTGCTGTGTTGTTGATTATTTTAGTTCACTATTTGGTTATTACTTTTCTCAATTCTTTTTTTGAATAATTACATTCATCTCATGAATGCATTAATCAGAGTATATTGAGATAATATCTGACTATGGTTTTGAATTTGTGAAAAGTGGTCATCCGGTTAAGACAACGATTCCCCTCTAGGTGTCATTTCCACTCCAACAATTGGTATTGCTCGGGCGTGAGGTCTCGATAGTTTTAATCACCTTGGATTGATCTTGGTCTTGGGATTTTGTTTTAATGGCACACATTCTCAAGATGGATGCCTCTATATCCAGAGCTCCATTATTTGATGGAACTGATTATGTGTTCTGGAAAATCAGAATGGAAGCTTTTCTTGTTTCTTTTGATGTTGATGTTTGGAGCATTGTTTTAAATGATTACAATGTACTAGAATCTATTCCCACTGATGTTGCTGAAAAAAAAGAGGTATGAAACAAATGCCAGAGCTAAGCATGCCATCTTGTGTGAGTTAACTAAAGATGTGTTCATTAAAGTCATGCATTGCAAATCTGCTCATGGAATCTGGGAAAAACTTGAAACTGTATATCAAGGGAATGATAAAGTCAAACTGTCAAAAATCATTACACTCAAACATCAGTTTGAGGAGTTGAAAATGAAGGATGATGAGAAAGTGGCTGAATATTTCCTAAGAGTTGATGAAGTTGTCAATTCAATGAAAGGTCTAGGTCAAGAGGTTAATGAATTTGATGTGGTCACAAAGGTTGTTAGAACCTTACCATCCAAATTTGAATCTAAGGTTTCAGCCCTAGAAGAAAAGAAACACTTTGACAAGCTTACCTTAGCAGCCTACAAGGAATACTTACTGCCTATGAAATGAGAACTAGCAAAAACAATTCAACAAGAAAAGAAACTGCCTTTAACACTGAAAAGAAAGAAAAAGTCGAAGTCAGTGAATCGGAGTTGTCTGATTCTAAAGAATCCCATTTTGTTAAAAGATTTAAAAAGGGATCAGGAAAATATAAGGGAAAACTTCCCTTTAAATGTTTTAACTGTGGCAAAATAGGTCACTTTGCTGCAAAGTGTCCCTATGATGATCAAATTTGTGACAACGAGACAACTGAAAAACAGCCTATGAAGAAGGCCTTCAAACCTAAACGAAACTTCAATTTCAAAAAGAAGAAAAGTATGTTTAGTAAGGATGAATCTGAAATTGAGTCTGAAGATTCATCAGCTGAAGAAGATGAAACTTTGTTCATGGCTGAAATTACTCAGCAAAATGATTCTAACACCTTTGACATTGAAGAAGGTGTAGTAGATCTTGAAAGTGAGCTGAAATGTGCTTTACAAGAGGTCAAAAAACTCAAAAAACAAGTTCTTTCTCAAGAACACAAACCAGATCAAGAAATGATCTCTCTAAAAACTCAACTTGAAGAAGCTAAAAGAGTTGAAGTCTGTCTTCGAGAGACTGTAAGCTGCAAAGATCATGAAATTCAAAAACTAGAACAAGAAGTAGTCCTTCTTAGGAAGGAAATTGAAAAATATGAATGCACTCTAAAACTGAATGAGATGCTCAGCAAGCAGAAGATGTACAAAGATAAAACTGGTGTTGGTTTTGAAAAGGGTGAATGCTCAATTGACCATGCAAAACAAAACCCCTCTTCTGAAGTCAAAGGTTCTGGTTCCAATCACTCAGAATTTGGTAAGGATCATGTTCAGTCTTTAAGAGGTAATAGATCTTCATACAGAGTCAATCCTTTCTTCTATGGTTATTGTTTTTTCTGCAACAAATTTGACCATAAGGTGAGCACTTGCAGGCTTATGAATCCTAGAATACCCAGGTTTGGTCTTAGGCAACACTATGGTTTTGTTAGACAAATTAGATGTTTTAAATGCAATGCTTTGGGACATTATGTCAAACAGTGTAGAATTGATCTACAATCTAAACAGTAGAAAATTAAAAAGGTTTGGAAACCTAAGACTGTCAACAACATTGAGCAAACTATGTTGGTTCAAATAGCTTTTCATTCCAAGAAAAAGGACTTATGGGTCCTGGACAGTGGATGTTCTAACCATATGGCTGGCAACAAGGATAAGTTTATAAATCTTGAAGATTATGTAGGTGGATATGTTAAGTTTGGTGATAACTCTGGTATTCAAATTAAAGGTAGAGGTTCACTTCTTCTGAATGAAGATACTCCTATCTATAATGTGTACTATGTGGAAGGTCTCAAGCACAATCTTCTAAGTGTTAGTCAAATCTGTGATAGTGGTTATCATGTTCTTTTCACTTCACAGGGATGTAAGATTAAAAACAAGCTAGGAAAGGCTATTGCACCTGGAAGGAGGACAAAAGGAAATGTGTATAATCTTCTCGACACATCAAGCAATGACAATAATCAAGGTATGTGTTTAATGAGCCAAATTGAAGAAAGTTGGTTATGGCATAAAAGATTAGGACACATAAACTTTGAAAATATGGTTAGAATAAGTAAGAATCGAAATGTTAGAGGTTTACCAATCCTTAACAAGCCAGAAAATTTTGTGTGCAAAGAATGTCTAAGTGGTAAAAAAACTAAAATCAGCTTAAAAAAAAAAGAACATTCTTCTTCAAAACCTTTACAACTTGTGCACACTATTTATGTGGACCAACCATAACAAGTTCTATTAATGGTGAAAGGTACTTTATGTTGTTTGTGGATGATTATACTAGAATGGTTTGGGTCACATTTCTTAAGCACAAATTAGAAGCATTTGAAAGGTTTAAAATCTTTCGTAAATTGGTTGAGAAGGAATCTGATTTGAAACTTAAATGTCTGTGATCTGACAAAGGAGGTGAGTTCACTTCTCAAGAGTTTATTGATTACTGTGAACAACACGGCATTAAAAGACAGTATGCTGCAACAAAAACACCTTAAAAAAATGGGGTAGTTGAACGTAAGAATAGAACTATAAAAGAAATGGCTAGAACCATGCTAGATGAAGCTAAGTTGTTTGATATGTATTGGAAAGAAGTTGTTCATACAGCGGTATACATTTTAAATAGAGTGCAGCTTAGGGTGAAATCTAAACACACTCCTTATGAACTTTGGTATGGCAAAACTACTTTTTTCAAACACTTCAAAAATTTTGGAAGTAAGTGTTTTATCAAGAAAGATGATGATAACCTTGGGAGCTTTCAATCAAAGAGTGATGAGGGTATCTTTTTGGGATACTCAACTCACAGCAAAGCTTATAAATGCCTTAACAAAAGGCTTAATAAGATTGTTGAAGTTGTTAATGTAAAATTTGATGAGAGATCACATTTGTATGCTGAACCTTTGCAAGATAAAGAGGAAGAAGAACTTGAACTAGAAATAATTTCAGAAGGAACCGAGTCAACAAGCCTTAGAAATGAAACAGCGAGTGCCGAAAAGGTTGCATCAAAAGCTCTAACTAAATATCACCCCAAAGATCAGATTATTGGGGATAAAAATGTAGGAGTTCAAACTAGAAGAAAGGCTGCAGAATCTGATGAAAAGGCACAAATAGCTTTCTGTCTAGTTACTCAGTTTGAGCCTAAAAATTTTAATGAAGCTCTCACATACTCATGTTGGCTTAATGCTATGCAGGAAAAAATTGATCAAATTGAGAAAAATCAGACTTGGGAATTAGTCCCAAGACCAGATGACAAGAATGTCATTGGAGGCAAATGGATATACAGAAACAAGCTTGATGAAAATGGTAATGTCATTCGCAACAAAGCAAGATTTGTCTACAAAGGCTATGCTCAACAAGAAGGTATTGATTTTGGTGAAACCTTTGCACCCGTTGCTAGATTAGAATCTATCAGAATATTCTTGGATTATTTTGTTTATAAAGACTTTACTGTTTATCAAATGGATGTCAAAACTGCTTTTTTAAATGGCTATTTAGATGAAGAGGTCTATGTTGAACAGCCTAAAGGATTTATGTGCAAAGATAAGCCTGATCATGTTTACAGATTGAAAAAGGCCCTCTATGGCTTAAAACAAGCACCTAGAGCTTGGTACTCTAGGCTTGATAGTCATTTGCTTTCAAATGGTTTTGTTAGAGGAGGTGTAGATAGCAATCTTTATGTTCAAACTGAAGGTTCTGATATTTTGGTTGTTGAAATTTATGTTGATGACACTATCTTTGGCTGTAACAATGTTACATTAAGTAAAAAATTCTCTCAGCTAATGGAATCTGAATTTGAAATGTCATTATTAGGAGAATTAAATTTCTTCTTGGGTCTTCAAATCTCTCAATGTGAAAATGGAATATTTCTTTATCAAACCAAGTATGCTAGAGAGATGCTTAAGAAATTTCAGATGGATGAATGTCATCCAGTTAGCGCACCAATGATTACTGGATACAAACTTACTAAGGTTGATGATTCCCCTTATACAAATCAAACTGAATATAGATCAATGATTGGCAGTCTGTTATATTTAACTGCCTCTAGACCTGACATTATGCAGGCAGTTTGCACTATTGCACGGTTTCAGGCATCACCTAAAGAATCCCATGTCACTACTATTAAAAGGATGTTTAAATATATTTAGGGCACTCTTAATTATGGTCTTTGGTATCCTAGAAGCAATGATTTTTCATTGATTGCATATACTAATGCTGACTGGGCTGGTTTTTTGGATGATAGGAAAAGCACCAGTGGTGCTGCATTCTTTCTGGGTGATCGTTTAGTGGCATGGCATAGCAAGAAACAAGAATCTGTTTCTCTCTCTATTGCTGAAGCAGAATACATTGCTGCCACTTCATGTTCTACTCAAGTTCTTTGGATGAGTCAAACTCTATCTGATATGGGTATTGGAATTTCTAAACCTATTTCTATTCTCTGTGATAACACAAGTGCGATAAATATCTCCAAAAATCCTGTTTTGCACTCTCACACTAAACATATTGCTATCAAGTTTCACTTTCTTCGAGAAAAGGTTTTGGCTAATGAAGTTTGCTTACAGTTTGTTGGCTCTCAAGATTAAGTGGCTAATATTTTTACTAAGCCCTTAGCTAAAGAGTTATTTGAAAGGTTGAGACTTCGATTGGGAGTTATCTCTCAATCTTTACTTCTCTGATTTTCCATGCATTGGCTTAGGGGGAGCATGTTATCTATTTTGATTCACTTAAAGCTCTCCTACAATATTGGTTGCTGCACTAATACTCTTTTTGCAGCTGTTTCTCATGGTATTTTGGTTGGCTTCTCAGTTGTGTTCTTCTATTCTTTTCCTTGAGGCAAAAAGGGGGAGAAACTTTTGTGTTTTGCCATCAAGGACAAAGGGGGAGTTTGTTGAATCTCAGTTGTGTTTGCAGTTTGTCCTTGATGACAAAATCTCTTTCAGTTTGTTCTCATTGATGTTCTGTCTCAAGATGGTTCTCCTTGCACATCACAGGTATTGGTTGTTTCTCTTTCGGGCTTACTCATATCAGTGTGAGAATGGCAGGGTCTCCCCGATCCACTTTGAAATGTCTGAGTTTCCTATCGGCAAGACATTTCAGATGTCATGTCGATTGAATTTATCTTATAGGCTATTGTTGGCAAGACTTCTCTTTTGTTTCAGCGACAAAAAGTGTTCTCTATCGGCATATGTTATATCGTCGGGATGAGGTCTTATCGATTTCATTGTCTCCCCGACCCGCTTCAAAATGGGCATATCGGCAAAGGAAATCGTCTTCGGTGTAATGTTTCATCGAATATGTCATCTCTTACCAACCCGCGTTTGGATAAGCATATCAGCATGAGTTTGGCCGTCGGGCTGAGGTCTTAGCAATTCATATTGTCTCACCGACCGTGCAATGAAAGATCTCATCAATGAAAGTTATAGCTTCAATGAAATGTCATGTCGATCTCATGGTGTCTTACCAACTTGGCACAAAAGGCTTATCGGTAAGAGTTAAAGGTTTTCGGCGTGAGGTCTCGGCGGGTGACCTCTAGTCTCACCGATGGAACACAAAAGAACTTTGTCGGCATAGGATTTGTCCTGTCTTTGCGACTCTGAGTGATGAAGTTTTTCGGTATGACTCAAGCTTTCTACGAGAGGTCTCCCCAATATTGGTATGTTATAGCGACCCTCATAAGATAGAAGGGTGCATCAGCAAGAGAACCATTTTGTTACAGCAACATCACATAAGGGGTTTCTATCAAAGGCTCATCGGTGAGAGATATTTTCTTCAGAGTATGGTCTTAACGAATACCTTGTGTCTCGCCGATAGAACAAAGATCTCCATCGGTGTGAGATTGATACTATCTTGGCAATCTAGGGTGAGCTCGGGATGTTTTGGCAAAACAAGGGGCAGTCTATATAGTGTCTCCCTGACTATGTATTGTCACGGCGACAATGTGTATCAAGTGACTCTCGGAAAAACATTATGAAGTCTACAAGAGGTCTCTCTGATATCGTTTGTTCACAGCGATAGTGAATGAAACAAAAGTAAATCTCGGTGAGATGTTTCCTTATGTCTCAACAAATGAATAATACTCTAAGGAATCCTATCGATGAGACATGATGTATTCGTTATGTGTTCTTCTCGACTCTGATGGCTCATTGTGAAAGCGTTAACTAAGAGGAATGGCTGGCAGTTCAATTGCCTTCGGCAGAACTTTCTGGTTGTCTCAGCGAATAGTTTACGAAGACTCAAAACACTGTGGTCGTCATCATGGATTGGCATCAAATCTCAGAACGGTTACATAATAGAATATTCATTGAGTTTCTTTTTGAGCTGTTGCGTTTTTGAAATAATGGATGATTTGCAGCTCTTTGGATAAGCGTTACTATTGATTTTTTATCATCATCGACAGATTGTCATTATTCAGCCTCATATTCAAAAATCAGCAAGAGAATCTGAGAATCTTGTGAAAAACGGTTGTTAAAGATTTCCTCACAACAAACATACTTGAAATGTAAATAAATACTAGTGTTGAAAACTGTAAAAGCTCTCTGATTGTAATCCGGGAATGTTGTTCTTTGGCTATGACAAAAATGTATTAGGTAGATGAGGAAAACAGAGAGTTATGAGCTTGACTGAAAACAAAGAAGATCCTCTGAGATAATCTTTTATTCAGATGCATAATTTTAGGGATTGGTACTCCTTGAGATAGATATCTCTAAATGAGGGGTTGGTGCTCCTTGAGTGGGTGCTCAAAAAATAGCCTATAAGGCATTGTGAACTTTTGTTTAAAAGATTAAGCCTAGAAGGCATTTTGGGAGTGGTTTTTATACCCTAGGAGGGTTTTCCACTCGGTAAAATCTTGAGTCTTCTTGTTCTTCTGAGTTCCCTTTGCTTTACTATGTTGTTGATTATTTCAGTTCACTGTTTGGTTATTACTTTTCTCAATTCTATTTATGAATGATTACATTCAACTCATGAATGCATTAATCAGAGTATATTGAGATAAAATCTGAGCTATGGTTTTTGAATTTGTGAAAATTGGTCAAATCAGTTAAGACACTGATTCACCCCCCCCCTCTCAGTGTCATTTTAACTCCAACATCATCTAGTCACACCCAAAAGCTAGGGTCTAGAAAATAGCTTAACAATAGCTCCACATAACCACAAGTTTTGCTTGACCATGTAAAACCCACAAAATCACAGAGCCATGCAAGTACAAACAACAATTCAGGAACTTCAAGACCATTTCAAGCCAACTCCAAAGCCACCAACATGCACATGCATCTGAGAGGCAAGATATTACAGAAGCTTCCAAATCAACCAATGACCAACTCCATAGCCTTCATGCAATCAGGTTATAGAGAACAACACCTTCAATACTAGGTCAAAAAACCCAGCATAAGCACAATACTCCATGGCTGAAAAAAAACCCAAGCATCTCCATACCATCAGGGAGCCTCCCACACAGACACCCAATATGAAAGCTTTGTTGCAACACAGCCATAAGCATAAACTCACACCCCTTGCATCAAGGTTATACTGCTGCCAACTCACAAGCTTCAGGTCACACCATTTCAATATGACCAACTCAAGTCTCTCCATCTTCACCGTCTTTCATGTTGTGTGGTCTTAGAAACTTTAGCAGAAAAGTAAGAACTTCCACTCATCAAAGGATCAAAACATCAGTCGATTCCGCTAGATTTCTTCAATCCCAAGACTAAGAAATCTTCATAGAAGGAATACCTAGAACAGCAACACACTAGGAAGAAAAACACATCCCTGAAGAAGGCTCTAATACCACTTGTTGATATCAGCGAGTCCTAGACTCCATTCTTGTTGCAATCACACCGCTCTGATACCACTTGTCGGGAAAAATCACAGGTCATCTCAGATAGAACATCTGAGAATAGTAGTGCCTTTGGTAACATTATTTTCATCATATTGCCTCAAAGACACAGACCACTATGCCATAAAGCAAAAACAAGCACAATTCATTTCCCACATTGACCCTTAGAGAGAAACTCATGCAAATCAATTTCAACAACACCATTAACAGATTCAAACATGTAGAATCAACAGCCATGAAAGATGAAACAGAATACATGAACACATAGATATACATGGGGAAAACCCTTTTGGGTAAAAAACCCCACACTCCAAAATCCTAGATCGCCATTGTATTATTCAGCAACAAAATACAGTTACAATACAATATCAGGCTCACGGCCTTCATAGAGTTTACATCTTGTTTCATTCTAGAGAAAAATCAGCATCATAAACCCTTGCAACCACCAAAGACGTCTCAAGACTACGCAGCCACATGACTCGACCACTAGCCTCTCGACCTCATTGTCACACAGTCACTCGACCTTCACCTTCTACAAGATCCTTCTCTTCCACGGCGTCACAACCTCTTGGCATACACCCAGCCTCATGGCCAGATCGGCAACACTCGGCCTCTTCGCCAGGTCGGCACCCAGCACCACACGATCTCTCTACCTGCATCTGGCCTCTCGGCCTACATCCAGAAACTCGGCTTGTTTGCGCCCTTCGTTGCCACCGCTCTCTGTCACCGCCACTCTCTGCTCCAAGAGAGTCATCTCTTAGCCTCGCCGCATCTAACCTTTCGGCATGCAGCTTGGCTTATCCAGGTAACCACTATTCAGCTCCCTCCAAGAGATTCCAAAGCTGCCAGAGATTCACAAATGACACACAGTCAATGCCTCCTCCCAAGTTTTTTCTACCGTTGACAGACCGTTCAACTACCGCGCCCCTTTAGGGTTTCACCTCAAGCCATACGCCATCATCCAATGTTGGTCGTCGGATAGGCAGTCAAACAAATCTCCATCGTCGAGCTTAGGGTTCACCATGAGTCATCGAGTCAATCGTCGAGCTTAGGGTTCACCGTGAGTCACCAAGTCAACCCTTGAGCACATGGGCCAACATACCATCTATCCTCCACATCATTGCCACCTGTCGGCCTCCATCATGATCCACAAACCTATCGAGTCCCAAGTGGTCCCCACCATCCACGCGACAACTAGTCATACAACTGACATCACCATCCATGTAGACAGGTCCCACCATACACCGGCCATATCGCCCAGTTGGGAGAAATGCAAACTTTACAACCTCCAAATGAAGGTTAGGATTTTCCCAAACACCACGACATGCCAACGAAGGGATCGCTCCATCGCTCAAAACCCGAACTTCCAAACCTCATGACAGAGGTTACAAAGTTCCCAGAAGCCACGACATCCCGATAGAAGGATCGCCCTGTTGCCCAAAACTCAAACTTCACAACCTCAACCGGCGATTAGAAATCTCTCGATCGTCGCGACAACGAAGGAGATCAGGTAGTTGGGAAGTTAAGAAACTTCCAAACACCGTGACAAGGTTCCAAGGTTAGAAGCTTCAGCGACCCCACGACCAACACACTATCGCCCAGTTACAATCTTTTAGAACCCCGCGACGTAGGTTTCAAGGTTCAATATTTGGGCGATAGGCCGACAAAGGAGGAAAAAATAAGCGCTTGAGGAAGCAACCAAGCCAGTAATATGAGTCACATTTCTCAACACTAAGAAAATTTACATAAGATTTTCTTAATCAAATTTTTGTATGTATTATTTCTCTAAAATTTTTGAATTTCATTTATAATGAGTAGTAGAAACATAATGTCTCTAACTCCCAAAAATGTAAACCTTACACATTTACAAATTTGAACACATATACAAAATCTCATTTAAATTTATATTATATTTAATAAAAAAATTGACCCACTTTAAATAATTTACTTTTATCAAACACACAGTTATCAATCCTATATACACTTCATACCCTCTATATTTATATCTTTAGTGATCTTCTCATGAGTAAAAGAGAATAAGAAAGAAATGGCTTGAAAATTAAAGTGAACTTATAATTTTGTATATAATAGTAAACTATATTATAATTAGGAAATTTTTTATATTATTTATTCTATATAAGTATCAATTTATACAAATTGTAGATAAAGAAAAATTTAAGAATAAATTGAAATGGCACGAGTTTATTGCCTAAAATTTAATTGATGATGCATGAGGCAAAAGGGCTATTATGGGCTTGAAGCAACCCAAAAATTCTCAGTCTCTACACAAGTGTTGTCCAGCATACTCTTACATTCACAATATTGCTAAAATTTTATACATGTTTTAATTTGTTTACATTTCAATACAAGAATATGACCATTTTTTGTGCTCAAGGTATGTTGTAATCTTTAAAAAGAGATATAAAGTATTGTATGACCTCAACTCTGAAAAAGGTTTTTATTGAGTATTAGGGAAATGTACTCCTCATATGTGTGATCATAATGGTACAAAAATAGGTTAAAACATTACATCCCATTCCTATCAACACCTTAACACCTTGATTATTATATTATACATTCAATTTTTCCCAATTTAAACAATATAGTAAAATCATTGATGTCATATGATATCAAAATTAGATTATCCCTTAGAGGGAGAATATTAAAATACCATTTAGAAGAATAATAAATGATCTATCTTTATTCATAGTAGATAATTTACTTAAACAATTGACTAACCCTCCAAATGTGCAACACTTGTGAGCATACTTGACAAGTGTGTGAGCAAGTGGAAAGTATGCATGCAATAGGTGTCTCAAGTGAAGAGGACACATGTTTTATTTAATCAAATGAGAGGACTTGGGGGGATTTAATTAAATGACTTGATTTAATTAAATATGATGAATATTAGTTAGAAGAAAGGTGAGTTAATCTAATAAAATTAATTATTTGATTAATAGCTGAATTTGCTAATTTTAACTAAATAATGTTGATTATTTAATTAATTGGTTAGTTTGCGGTGATTTCGGAAGAAACGGTGTTAATTAATCAAAATCATATCCATAGTATCAATCAGGATTTTTTACGTATCTACATTTTGCCCCTCTTTGAAGCAAGGTACCTATTGTGTTGGTTCAAAGAATAACACTGTTGTGATCAAAATTCAAAAAAATTATGATTTTTTGGATGCCCCACTGTTGCCTCAGCAGAAGGAATTACGCTACTACACATGCAAAATAAATTCTTTCCTAAATTTTGATATGCATCCAAAAAAAGTTTACAAAATTTCGATAATCAGAGTGAAAGTTTGCCCCATCAAAATTCGCTTACAATTATGACTTTAGAAACTTAAAACTAATATTAAACGCACAAAATCCAAATTGTTTTAATGTCAAAATGTCGACAACGGAACCAACTTCCCATTGACTATTCACACTTGAAATTTTGATTCTTCATTTACAAGTTATGCAAATATGAAAACGACTCCCCACTTTACAACCATTTGGCGGTCTGCAATGGCTAGTAGCAAAAACAAAGCTAATTTTTTTAAAACTACTAATGGTTAGTGTAACTATGACGAGAACAATAAATGCCAATGTCAATAGATGATTACATTAATGGTTTAAAAGACTAGGAGAGTAAAATAGGTTTGACTCTTTCTTTGTGCCCGATGTGTCATTACAAAGAGTCATAAAACTGCAAACAAATCTGCATGTCGATGTACAACAATTGGTGCATTCCACCTTAATTTTCTGCAACATCTAACAACAATCAAACAAATACAACTGTCAAAGAATGTTGACAAGTCGCAGCAATGGTCGAAGAGGTGTTGTAGATGTGTGGAAGCTCTCAGAGCTCCAAAAAAAACCATAAGTCGATGGAGATATGCCAAAGAAAATATGCAACACACTAGATATATTCCATATACAATGTGAAGACACACATAAACCTTCGAATAGAATGGTAGAGCTACACCAAATTTCAAACGGGAACACTTTGATGGGCATCTCGGAAAATGTCCTCAACACCACACTGCCAAAGATGCTAGTTTGTAGAGAAACCCATGAATTCCTACAATGGGAAAAAAAATGCAAAAAATTGCTTGCAACAAATGATTTTTAACCCATAAACAGGCCAAAATTTTGCAATATTGTAAATATACACCCAAAATGGGCAAATGGGCAGAGGTCAGATTGGCCCTCTATTAAAAAAAAAAAATTACAAATTTTTGTACAATTGTAAAAAAATTGCAAAAACTGAAAATTACCAAATTTAATGAAATGAAAGGTATTTCTTTGTTTCTTGGACCTTCCGAACATAATGCAGTGTTTGTTTGGCTCCACAATGTTTTGTTGATAGGGCTATGTGCGGGAGTCACTTTGATGTGGGAAGGAATGTGCTCTCATGGCTCTGATACCATATTGGAGAATGTCAAGATCAAAAAGCTCGAATTGATAACCTTCCATGAGTGAAACAATGAACACAATAGTATGTCTAGTAATATGATATGAAGAGTTTAAATATGCAATGAGAAACCTTGCATGTATAGGCAAGGTAGATGAGGTAGGAAGGTAGGACTAAACAATTGACTAACCCTTCAAATGTGCAACACTTGTGAGCTCACTTGACAAGTGTGTGAGCATGTGGAAAGTATGCATGTGATAGGTGTCTCAAATGATGAGAATGCATGTCCCAATGCTATAAAGTGAGACAAAAGCGTAAGAATCCTCAGTAAACTTAAGCTATGAGGGTGAATAAGTAAATCATAGAAAGGTGGTATCCTAACTAGATGGATAAAGACACTATTTACACTAATAGTGACATCATTGAAGAAACATAAAATTATAAACATAGCCATAAAATAACGAATTAAATAATCAATATAAGGAACGTGCAAAGGTTGATACACCTTAACTCCCAACATAAATATACCAATTCACACTAACAATATGTAGGCTTTGATAAGTTTATAGTATCTTTTTTGGCTATTATTTGTATTACTCAAAGTCAAACATTTGTATGTTGCTTTTACTTGGGATCTTATTGGCTAGTTTTAGTTTTGAATGTAATATTTGTGGCTTAATTTTACTTTTGTTATTAGTTTTTAATATTGTAAATGGTCTTAATCCTTACTACAATATTGATATGAGAAAAAATGTTAAGTGGCCTTGCCTAAGGAGAAGATTTCCCTCACCTATGCCAACACATCCTCTATTTTGGAATTCAAGGAAGAAGTGATCAAATGGGAGGATTATTTTTGAGGACAAGGGTCTATCAGATATTTAAATAACCTCTACTCTAGCCTCTCCAATATACACAAATAAATTATAGGAAAATTGTGACCAATAATGGAAAATAATTTGGAAATGTATCCTTGTGCATGGGGGGTTTTATCACATGTTTTTATTTTGTCGAGGATTAAGATGCTATTCTTTGTTAGTAATTTTGGATTTGAGAGAAACATTATCTAATGCTAAAACCTTGACATCCTACTTTTAGTCCCATCACTAGATTTTCCAATATCATGTATGTTTGGGTTCTTCCTAATCTTTCACTTTAATTTTGGATCAATTCATGCTTGAAAGAAATTAGCAACACTTTGGGATGCTTTTTGACAAGAAACGGGATCACCTTTACTTTCACTTACACAATATTTATATGCATTTTTTTTTATTAGATATTTTCAAATATCTTCCTACAAAAATCATTCTAAGAGTAGGTAATCACACCTAGACCCAACTTTTGAATTATGAAGGTTTGTAATTTAACTATCACAAGTGTTATAAAGTTGGTCACATAGCTACAAATTATCTTAAATCAAGTAGGAAATCATGTTTCATACCCCCATGGTGGCAAGGCACTCTTTCTTGTCACCTCTCCATGAAATTTGAACTAGTAGTTTCTAATTGTTTATTTTAAACAACTTAATTTATCAGCACTATGATGACTAGCTCAAGAAATTCATTAGAGGTAGCTCCCTCCTTAGTCAAGAAAAACTTATAACTCCCTCATGGAAGGCTATTCAAGCATAATAACACCATATGGCTATGGGGGATTCTCAACTATCATGATGGTGGGAATGATGATGAAATGTGGACTCCTATGAAGAAGAGAAAGAGGGTTTCAAAAAAAATATCTAGTACCACACAATATGCTTCTTTGATCCCATGTTAAAGTGGGTATTCAAGGATCAAGAAAAGTATAATCTCTTATGGCATACATGTCAATCTTATTTTTTACTTATTTTATTATGGTCATGAATCAATCTAACCTTTGGTTTATTAAAAATATTTTTATTCAATGAATACCAAGGGAGAGTGCCCTTATCCCTCACTTGATCATATATATATATTATAAATAGTTTTCTAATTTCTCCAAGGGCATAGGCACTAATAGATACCCTAACTATATTATTAATATATAATAAATATTACTAGTCAAGCTCAAGTTTAGCTAGATCAATGATGTGGGTAAGCAATAGGACAATGAGCTCCTATCAAATCTCAAGTTCAAATCCTAATTTACCCATGATGCATGGTTTGGGCCTGGTGGATCCCTCAGTATTTTCATGTTCCACTGGTCTAAATACCTTTAGTTGGGTGGCTTCTTGGTTTGGAATGAAATAAGGGTTTAGGGTTTTATGCTATTTGGTGGGTTTTACTTAGCATATTTCCTTTTCTTCATTGCCCTTATCTTTTGGTCTAATCCTTCATTGACTTGCTATGGTGGGTCTTCGATTTGTTCAAAACAACCTATGTCTTTTGTATCCATGTATTGATTGGCCCCTTATACCTAAGGTTTCCTGTTTCTCCCGTTGCATAATATTATCTTCCTATTTTGGATCCGGGTTTAATATTTTATAAGATTGGAAATTTGAAATGTTTGGCCTTTACATCCTTTGTTAAAAATGGTCTTAAGTTCTTTTAATTCCTTATCTCTCGTATTACCTAGTTGGTCCCCCTTTTTAAAACAACTTATGAGCACATGTGTAATTCTCCCACTTAAGTTCTCGCTTATCGCTCATCACTAATAGCCATGTGACTGCTAATGTTGAATCCACGATGAGCGATGGACCTAAGTTCTTATTTATCATTGCCTTGCTTTACATCGTGAATTAGTTTTAAGCCTGTAGACACGTAAAATATACATGCATCTGATCCTAATTCACTAACTCCATTTCCTCCATCATTTACTAACCAATTAATTGAATAATCGTTATTTAATTAATTCATAACAATTCCTCCTTGATTAAATAAATCAATTTTATTTAATCAAGTTTTAATGTTTCCTCTTTGATTAAATAAATCAATTTTATTTAATCAAGTTCTAATGTTTTGATTAAATAAATCAATTTTATTTAATCAAGTTCTAATGTTTCTCTTTTGATTAAATAAACCATTTTATTTAATTATATCCTAAAGTTTCTTCATTTAATTAAATCAAATGTATTTAATTAAATTACTAATGTCCATTATTTCCTCCCATTTGATTTAAATAAATCCAAAAATCTAAATCAAATGTCATGTCAACTAATCTCTATCTAAAGTTAATTAAATCCTAATTAACTTCTAACACTAATCCTCTTTTCTCTAGCTTTTGCAACTTGCACAATAAATCAATTTATTTGATTTATTATTTCTTTTATTTTTATTCAAAATGGCATCTTTATGGAATATGCTTCAAATTTGAAATCTCCCCCCAAAAGGGACTTTTCCTCCAACATGGCATTAACTCCTCTTACATGTCTCCAACTTGGCATTTAAGACACTTTCTTCTCCCTCCACAAACCAACTTTCAAATTTCAAATTTGAACCTAATAGCATTTATCATGCACAATGACCAAAATGTGCACAACCTTCCTCCATTGGAATCCTGACAAGTGGCACAATGCCATTGGATTGTCTTTTATCCCACATTCCTCCTATCTTTCATTCTTCTATCCTTCTATTCTATAAATAGGGGATTCTTCTATTGATTTGAGGGACACAACTTGATACACAATCTCAATCATTTTCATCTTGATCACTCATCATCCACATTTCATCCATTATCCAAGAGCTTATCAAGGATTGGGAAAGGGCTAATTTTCACATCAAAGTAGCATCAATCCACTATGAGATAGGGTTTGATCATGTTTTCATGTGCTTTCATTTAGTTGTCTTTGTTCTATTTATCTAGTTTGCATATTTTAACATGATTAAGTATTTCATAGGGATGTTATATCTGATTTGCTTAATTTAACTAACAATACTAATGTTTGTTTGTTTTTGAGCAAAATACAAAAAAGGAATCCACATTTTGGTGCTAGAAGGAGGGTGTGCCTCATAATCATTCTCACAATTTCCAGTGTCATTCTAACGATCAAAGGGGAGTCGCCTTATCTCCCCCAGACTTCTTCCCATCTTCAATTTCCAGTTACAGATTCTTGTTCCTCCCTTTTGTCTTCATTTTTTTCTTCCATCTTTTGTTACATTGTTGAGTGGGTAACTCTTGTACACACATACAGCAAAGAATTCCTTCCAATCTATCAATTCTGATATTGGAAATGGCTATAAAGTTGAATGCGGAGTTATCTCTTCTATCTCTTATATCAAACCAGAGCTTCATTTTGTAGCTTCTTTTGCTTTGATACATTATTTTCTATCTTTTGCAACCAATCCACCATGGTCGTCGATCAGAGCAACAACAAATCCGTTCACAATCTTTGACATGGAAACAAAGTGAATCAAATATTTTGAGCCTTCTGACATTTTCTACAAGACTTGCGCGCTGAGACGACTCCCCTTCGTATTTCTAATCTAGGCATAATGGTCTAATTTTTTTTTTTCATTTTCCAAGAAACGTTTATAGTTGTTATAAACCTTTAAAAAACACGTGTCTTGTGGTCGAGTATCCAACGTTGTTACCATTCAGCACCTCATATCTGAGCATATATATACACATTGACAAACAGACCAACAATTGAAAGCGATTAGTCTCTCTCTCTATCTCTTCTCGACATAGGTTTTATTTGTTCTTGACAACAAGCTTTACTATGGAACCCATGGATGATCCAGCTTTGATAGTTGCAGCAGCCTCAAACTTTGCATCATATCCAAGTTAGTATCCTATATTGTTTGTTTGTTTTCAAATGGAGATTTAAACTGTAATTCGTTTTGGATCAACTGTATTAAGAGGTTGCATTTCTCAACTAGAGAAGGCACTAAAACTTTTGTAGAGGGCGTGTTTTAAGCTAGAGATTATTAACTCTTTTACTGCTTCTTTTGCAAATGATGAGGCGCTTCATATGGGTTTTGAAATGGGCGTGATGGGATTATAGTTTACAGTTTATCCACATGTCTATTCCAAGCAAAACTAAGGAGAAAATATTGAACACCATAGAATAGCTATTACGCTGTATACCATTTATTACTAGAAGTAAATGTTGTATGTGCCATTTATTGATGATGTTGTCACGAATTTGTTGGATATCAGTGTAGTTATGAATGGCAGTATTCCATGAAAATTGGAGCATTTATTTATCTTTTCCTAGTGTGGAAAAATGATCTGATGTTGGAGTAAAAAGCTTGCAATGCACCACTAGAATCCATTTTTTTATCAAAAATATCTTTTAACTCACGCATTGCATTCATGGAAATGCTTTAAAGAAGAATCTGAAATCAATAAAGATCATTGGGGTTTGTTGTCTTAATATTGTGTTTCTCTATTCATTGCTAGTCAATATCATATTGTTGTTCGATCTTAATCGTGTTGTTTCTCTGCACTAATATTGATGTTTTCTTTGTGTGCAGAATTAGCGAACTATTGAATTGGTGAATGATCACTTCTTAACATTTGTTTTCTTGGAGTAATCAGTTTTCGTAAATGCTTCTTAAACATGTCAATTTATGGTTTACGGATTTGAACATGTTGATAAATGATTTGCATATTTCTTGAAGATGATGGAGTAGCAAGGCAGACAAATCCAGAAGAGTAACAAGCATATTTAAGTTGGAAAAGTGCTCATTGAACTTGAAAAAAGCATTTTTAAATGTTTATTGTAATACCTAGAAGCATCTATTTCTCGCCTTCATTTTCTATTTTAGGCCAACTATTTCAATTTGGGTTTAAAATTAATGATTGATTGATTGATTTTTTTTCAAAGTTGGGCTAACTGAACATTACAAACATACTAGACATTATTTTTTGGGCTAAAATTGAACAAAAAAATCTCACACTTCAGAGTTGGTGCTTAAAAAGAATCCAATTCTTGCCTTGAAGGATTAAAATGAACATGTGCTTCTATGTTTTGTAATCCCTTATCCAAAGTAATATCATTTAAAATACGTATGCGCTTCTCTCGTGCCTCACAGTGATCTTGAGAATCAAAAGGCTTTTTGTGATATTAAGTTATATAAGTGATTGCCTCCACATTTCAATTAGCTTTTAAAATTGAACAAATTTTGTGAGTGTGAGTTAGGTATATCATGTGTGTTCTCTCTTTGTTTCTCAACGAAGATTGATCGAACTACAGATGTGCTTGCTCACTTTTGTTTACCCTTAGAGGGTCTCCCTAGTGGGAAAAATTAATCACCCCAAGGAATGACCCAACCGGGAACACGCTAAAGCCAAGTGACTTTCACTCGGTATATAAGTGTGGGTACTTGAGGAAAGTTCAAGTATCACAGGTATTGTTCTGACAAGAAGGGCAGCAATTGTCTCTTGCCATATGGATGATCCCCCCACGAATGAAATGCCTACACTAGAACCTTTTGTATAAAGGCCAAAATCCTTATCTATTTGTTGGTGCAATAAAGGTTGTTCTAAATCCACCCCATATTCTTGCGGTTCTTGGTAGAGATGAGAAATATTCCATGGGAGTTTCATGGGTACTAAAGCTTGGCTAACCTGTAGAAGTGAGTGTCATGGAGGGGAGCCAGTGTGGTCAAGCTTTTAATCATCCACCAAGAATAAGCGCAGCTAGATTTATCCAAGTGGGAACTCAACAAATATTGTCTCATTTTATTCTAGGATTGTGTATCATTTTGGAATCAAAATGCTTTGCTTGGATCTAAAACATTGGAAAACAAACATTCAATATGAACATCAAATTTCAAACCCTTTAGGAGGAGAAAATACCTTTAAAAAAATTTAAGTGCTATTGCTTTCCCTAGGGATTCTATCCTTAAAGGCTTCTAAGTATTTGAATTTACATCTCAATTTGCTCTTACTAAAGTCAACATTAGGGAACTTTTGCCTTGATTTCATTGATTTCCACATAATGGACTTTGTGGGATGAAAAGAAATTGGGACATTAGACATTTAGTTTGAAAAGCTAATCAAGAGAGTGTTTGTGGTAAAAAGAACTCATTAATCAAAGTTAAGAACAATTTAACCCCACACATGTGCTTGGTATCTTTTGGTCATATGGTTTTCCATGCAAACATTGGTCTTTTGGTCTGAACTACTCTTAAGAAAAGCATATTCTCCAATATATTGGTCTAGTAAACAAGTTCTTCTTAGGTTCATTTAGGATCAAAACAACCAATCACTTCATCTATCCCAAACATTTATCATCTCCATCCCACAAACAACTTTATAGCTTTGGAAACATCAGTCTAGACTTGGGTAAATTATCAAACACATCAAATCACCTTTTTTAGTTAGGAGTGTGAGAATGCATCCTTTCTCATACCTCTAGTTAAATTAGAACCCCTTTGAACAAGTTCATCCTAAGGTTACATCCAACATCTTGGGATCTACAAGTTCATTATCCAAATCAAATCAAACCAATACAATCAAAATTCCTAGAGTCTAGCATTGATCCAAATATCCTAAAAGTTAAACACCCATATCATTCACCCCTTTCATCCTTCATCTCATCATTGGTCCTAAATCCCTTAGAGGTTCACTTTTGCAACAAGGTAAAAACACAAGAAGAAAATGGAATATAAACTTGATTAATACATCATGAGTGGTCTAAATCAACCAAACTATCAAGGCCTTACAATACCAATTGATTATCAAAACTCACATTTATACAATCCATACATGGGATCATTATCTCCTACAAACCTCAATGATACAACAAATGTGATTTTTCCCAATCTAAATTTTGGACCACTTTTCCCTATGGTAGATTTTAATCAAAGTCAAAACCTACAAATCTATCAACCAAACAATCAATGCATGATTCTTCAACAAAACAACATTATCCCACCAAATCCATACATGCCAAATGTGAATATACCAAGTACAAGTTTACCAAACGTGAACATTTCAAATCCACACTTGGTAAACTTTGGGATAGATATGTTTGTGAATCATACAACTCTTATCCAAAGTCCAAACAATATGTTAATGACTCCATGTATTGATCCAAGTCAAGGTAACACCATGCAAAATCAAAGTTACCTAAATCAAGGCAATGTGATTCCCAACCACAACAATGTTCAATTTCAACCTATCATGCCAAATCTAAGCATCATCCCAAATCATAACATTGTCCATAATCAATTTGTCCATGATCCCATACAAACACCACAAGCATACATTCCAAAACTCCTTGAACAAAAACCAAATCAACTATATCAAGGGTGTCAAGATCAAAATCAAGATCAAATTTTGTGAGATAAAATTGCTTCACTTGCCAAAATAATTGATTCATTGCGCCAAGAGACATCTCCACCCCAAAATCAATACAATCTTCCATTGGTGAAACCATGTCATAAAATCATTGAGTTATGTCCACAACCACATCAAGAACAATATCTCCAATGTCAAGAGGTGGGATATCAAGATCAACAACATCAACAACAAACCCAATCACCACATCTCAAGGATCAATCACCACATCTCCAAAATCAATCACCACAAGGTCAATTTAAAGTACAAATCTCACAAGGTAACAAACGAAAATACACACCACTTGGGAAACCAATTGAATCGGTCATGCAACAGTTGGTACAAGAAAATCTCATCAAAATCCCCTTTTATTAAAATTATCAAGAGCCTCAAGTTAAACCACCAAGGTTTAACGAGAAGCACCTTTGTGATTTTCACAAAATAAATGGACACACAACATCAAATTGCATTTGACTCAAAAATATCATCCAAGACCTTATTGATCAAAAAATAATAACTATTGGGGACAATGTTGAAGATTCAACCACTAGTGATAGCATTGACAATATCCACACCACAATTGTCAAAAAAAATGATCAAGATCTATCCATCAATGAGCCCCTTGAAGATGTCTCTACCTCATCTGAAGATCAACTCCACATACATCAAGAGTTAATTTTTGATCATGATAAGAATCCCTCAACAATATCTGAAAATGATCTATTTCAAGGAGTGTTAACATTATTTGATCCTATAATCAGCAATCTTTCCACCAATGATCATTTTGATAATACCTCTACATCATCCAATGAGTTAGGGAACATATCTCAAGAATTGGTGTAGGGGCACCCCAACCCTTAATGTTAAATTGGAACTTTTGAGTTTGCAAGGCCTAGCCTTTAATTTTGTCTATATCAAGTTTTGGTTTTCTTGGTTATTTTGTCCTAATAAGGTCTCATAAGACCAATTTAAATGTAATAAAATGACTTGGAGAGGTCCTTTGGAGAAATTTGTTTATGAGTTACAAAGTTTGACAGTATAAGTTGTCAACTTGCCATTTGTTATGTAATAGGTTCTTGGTGTTTCAAAAGTTGTTAAAGGGAAGTTTGGGAAGTTAACCATTGGAGTCTTGTTAAAAAATGTATTTAAAGCCTTGAGAGGCTCTAGATGTGGTTGTTGAAGCTGAGGGAATGAATAAAAAAAATTGGATTTACTCTATTTTTTAGAATTTCACTGGTTTTTTCTTAGTTTTCTACTTGTGTACAGGTCGTACAGGCTTCTTTTGTATTGAATTATTATGTGCATCAATAGATAGATGTTTTAACTTGCATTTGGTGCTTTGGAAAGGTTTTTTCTATTCTTTTAAGGCATTAACTCATCAAAGTTCTCTTACCGAGTTCCTGAACAAGCTTAAGGATTTGAAGTTGTTTTGATGGCATGACCATCATCCCACCTACTGTCATCAAATGTAAATTTGGTGGGATGATGTAGTAGGGTGTAGGGAATTTTTTTTGGGAAGCAGGAGGCGTAGAATATTGATCCCTTGGCTTGAAGGATGAAAGTAAGAACAGGGAATGTGTATTTTTCCTTGGAAAATGGTGGGTCAGACCTATGAAATGGTAAAGAAATGTTTTTAAAGGAAAAGTGAGTGTTCCTTAATCATGGTTGGACCTATTGAAAGGTTTCTGAGTGGTTATTTTGGATAGGAGTGGCTGGGAAGGTGAAGTTTCAATAAGGATGCCCTAAAACCCTAGCTACTTAGGCTATAAGGAGGGTTTTTGTATTGGAGGCTTGTTTGTGCATTTGGGATCATGAAACCTAGAAAAACCTTAGTTTTGGAACTTGAGTCAAGACTTTTTTTGGGTTAGAAGGTTTGGGGTGGAGATCTAAAGGTAGTCACTTTGTAAAAATGGCCTAATTAGAGGCTTAAAACTATGAAAAATCCAATTTTGGGGCATTTGGTCTTAACAAAGTGTATCTAATTTTCTTGTATCTTTTGTAGGACCCAAAAGGGTATCTGAAATCATTATTTTTTTGGTGATTCCCTTGGAAATTTTGGGTGTAAGTTGGCTAAAACCGGGTTTCCACTACTACAAGGTAAACATGCTCAAATGGTGAGTTTTGAGGAGTTCAATGAATTTGTCTTGGGGATTGTTCTCAATTGATGCATTTTCCATTGTATGAATGTTGAGGGCCTTTTTAGGGGTCTTTGTGAAGTTTTATTGTTCATTTTCAAGTTTGAGGCGTTGAGACCCTTGAGGGTGAGTCGATGCCTATTAGGTTGAATCCATTGTGAAGAGAGTTCTTTTGATTGAGGATTGACATTTCCATTGTTGTGATTCTTCTCCACCTTGGCTCTACATCATAGTGGTATCAGAGCCTCAGGGAGTAGATTGGTTTGCATTCTGTAGGTTGGGAAGAGATTAGTATTCAAAGATGCCTCCAAAGAACAAAGATATGGATAAAGAGATGAAGGAGATGAAAGATAGACATGCTAGAGAAATCAGAGAGTTGGAAGAAAGAATAATAGCCTTGGAGACAAACAAAAGAAGGGATGTGGAAGAGAGTGAGTAAGATGAAGAGGAAGATGATGAGTTTGAAGATATGGAAGAAGAGCTTGACCCAGAGGATCAAAGAATTGCAAAGTTGGTGAAGGCAGTTAGGAATGACAGGCCTACGGTAAAAATTGATGTTCCTAAATATGGTGGAAGTCTAAATGATGAAGAATTACTTGACTGGATTGTTGCATTAGATAACCATTTTGAATGTGATGAGGTTCCTAAGGAGAAAAGAGTAAATATTGCAAAGACAAAGTTGCAAGGCCATGCTTTGGTATGGTGGGACTACTTTCAATCAGAGAGGAGGAAACAAGGAAAGGCTAAAATCACCTCATGGGATAAGATGGTATCCAAACTCAAAGGTAAATTCTAACCCAAGGATCATCAAGTTCAAATGTTTAAGAAATTGCAAGGCTTATGACAAAAAGAAATGGACATTAATTCTTATACTGAGGAATTTTATAAACTAAGTTTAAGGTCTGGTCATCATGAGAATGAGGATGAAAAATTTGCTAGATATATGGGTGGTTTGAGGTTAAACATACAAGATGAATTGGTTTTGGCTAACCCTAGGA
Organism: Sequoia sempervirens; assembly: GCA_007258455.2. Taxonomy (NCBI): domain Eukaryota; kingdom Viridiplantae; phylum Streptophyta; class Pinopsida; order Cupressales; family Cupressaceae; genus Sequoia; species Sequoia sempervirens. The sequence goes on along the minus strand of VDFB02288818.1, from coordinate 68,982 downwards.
ATGTAGAGGAATGTTATCAAATGGAAATTAGGGTGGAGGAGAAAATGAAGAGAAGACAAGACAAAGTAGTCAGGGTCAGAGGTAATGCATCAAGAGGAAGAGGATCTATGCCTAATCCAAATCCAAACAATGACAATCAAGAAGATTCCATGAAAGGTCAAGAGCAATATGATTTCAGAGGTGGATGGAGAGGCACAAGGGGCAGGTTTGGAGGAGGTAGGAGTTCCAATGTGTTTTTAGGTATATGTTACACTTGCAATGAATTTGGCCATCCATCCTACAAGTGTCCTGAGAAGATTGGTGCTTAATCAAGTGGAAGTAAAGGTGATAAAAGGGTTCAACTTGTGCAAGAGGATGAAGAGGAGAGCACTGGTTCATCAAGTCATCCTGCAAACCCTGAGGTTGGAGAAGCTTTGATGTTGTACAAGAAACTTTTGAAGACT
>VDFB02288818.1:0-68439 GCA_007258455.2 Sequoia sempervirens | reverse complement strand
GACACTACTTGAATCAAGTGGAAAACAAAGGAAAACATTTGTAGTCAAAGATACAAATGTCGCATGAATCTATACGAATGACCCTAACGATACTACTCAACATGCAAAATGAAAGTTGAAAATATAGGTACCAATATTTTGAAGAACATTGATCAAGTGACAATAGGTCGCCTCCAAAAACAAGAATCCAAGAGTATCCATATGGTAAATTCTCTATCTCACCAAAATGCATGGGTAACCAACTGCTACATTCACTTAGTACATAGGAAAAAAGAACTAGATACATAGATCACTGCGACACGAAACTAAGGAAGCATTAGCACCAACAGTAGAAATGCCCCCATAATGCAAAAAGGGAGAGGCAAGACAAGTCCACTAGAATTATGTATCACCAAGAAGTGCATGTAGGAGAATAAGGAACATTTGAACGTACAACTAAAAGTACCTGTAAATAAAAAGGGTGTGTGAACTAGGGCACACATGAATGAGACATGAATCACAAGGATTTGATGTTATTGTGGAAGGACCACTCACTTGACAAAGGTTTTATTGAAAAAAAAAAGGCACTCACAACCCACCCATAACACTTATTATCATAGTATGAGTACAAAAAACACAACAAGATGTGCAAAATCCTCAAAAAGTATACACCAAAATGACACTTTATTTCAATGCATCTATAAAAGAAAAATTGCATGCAAAAGATGCTCAAAATATCCAAATAGGACAAAAAGCTAGAAATACATGTAGAACAACCTAAAACAGTCATCCCATGCAAATTAAAAGTTTGCAAGAGCTAAAATGTCCAAGTAATTCACTAGAATGTGAAAACACAAAAATTGAATAAAATGTACCTGGAGAAAAATCTGGAAAAATTACATGGATGGCTAGATGAAGAGCTCTGAAAGACTATCTCAATGTTGTTGGAATCATAAAAAATAGAGAAATGGGTCAAAATTTGTGAGCTTGGGAGTACAAAGAGCACATCTAACTTTGACATGCAATAAAATGTACCAATAGCAAAATCTAAGAAAAAATAGCGCCATTGGATAGTTCTTGGAACCGGATTTATGACGATATCTTGTTTGCCCAATTTTGATAACTGGGTGAAAATTTATCGTGATTTTCCTAATCTTGCTAAAATTTCAAAACAAAAAACAAAAAAATAGCCCCTCGAGGGTTGGGCGTTGGTTGCCCATATGACCTTGGGATGGTTGTTTTTTTTCCTAAAAAAACAAAAAAGCAAAAAATGAAGATTTCATATTTTCTCCTGTAATCCTAGTTGAGAAAAAAACTCAAAAATCAAGAAGGGATTTGTTGATTCCATGCTCTAATACCATGTAAAATTGTGAATAAACATGAGACGTGGGATCAAACAATGAACAAAAACACCTTCCACACAAGAGAGTTGCAAGTAATGATTTGTTATATCCTCAACAAGAAAATATTTAGAGAATGAACCTCAAGAGTCTTCAAGATTGTTGAGAGATAATACAATGAGGGTGAGTGTTTTATAAGAGAAACCCTAAATAATAAAGAGATTAGATCATGACAAGTGTCAACATCCTATGTGATGAGATAGAATGATCTAATAATAGCTCATTTTAGTTAAAAAAAAAAATACTCCTAAGTTTAGCTTAAGTGCATGAAATGAATTAGACTAATAATCAATTAAAAATTAATTAATTATTAGCTAATGCATGAATACTCCAACAAAAATGTTGCATAATCACCTTTTAGAGAAAACATAGCTAGAAAGTACAAAGTTGGTTAAGGAAACTATTGGAAATGTTGATGGGGTTATTATAGAGATTTTTGATGCAAATCTCAAACCCAAAGACTTATGGGTAATGCATTCCCAACTAATTTTTCTTAAGCCTCGTAAAAGGCATAGTTCTTCTTTGATCATAATTAATGAGATACACAAGTGTAATGACCAAAAGATTTGGAACACTCCAAACCTATTAGTTAGGTCTTTAGGATGTGATGATTCAAGAAGCATACATTTGATCTAATTATATGACATCAGTGAATTAATGTAATGTAGGCAATAGCTTGTTAAATGATATTTTTTAGAGAAAAAGAATATCTAACAAATTTTATCCCACTATAAAATCTATCAACTAATTTAAACTAATATTTCACACCAAAAATATATAAATACAAAATATAGAAAAATAATCTTTTATTTCAAGAAAAGTCATTTTCAAAAAAACATTTCTAAAAAAGCCAAAGTTTAAATCTAGAAGAGTTTTATTTAAGGAAAAAAACTAAAGTAGATTACAGATAATATTTTAGTAAAAGATAGAGAGTTTTATAATCTATTTTAAGTTTGATCTCTTAAGCCATGTTTCTATAGTGTTTTGTAGCTTATTTGATAGTTGCGACTTAAATTTTTAAAGAGTATTTTGTAAAGATAATGTTCTTATGATTTTTTAAAAATATTAAACAATTATGTAATTTTTTATTTTTTTTATAATTTTTTAAAATTATTGATAAAAAATTATTTATTAAAAAAGAAAATTTAAGAAATAAAATTTGGAGGGAAATGAAAAGAAATAGGAAAGAAAATACATACAACCACAAGACATTTTTCACTATGCAGAAGCTACAAAATTCAAACCCCTTATTTTTCATAATGTAATTCAATCCTTAAAATGTAATAACATTATAATAAAAAAGATTATAAATTATCCTTTCTAATTAATTTAAAATTTGAATGAAACCACCTATACTACTTAAAATCTAATGATAAATTACAAAAATATAATCTAAAATTAACATTATTATTTATTTGATTGGTCATTGCAAAATAATCTAATATATAAGGGCTTCCTACATGAACATATTTTCTCTAAAACATATTGATCAAAAGGATGTTCATAATGATACAAATGTGGCGTACCATTTGTTTTATGATGCATGTTGTTCATCATTCAATGCAACTATATTTGCATTTAAAGTTCACTTTGGTTAACACTATCTCCCATGGGCATCATTGTTAAATATGGTAGTAAAGAGAGGGATGGGCTACATAAAAGCAATAGACAATTGGTGTAGATCTTTCCTCATGGGAAGCATACTTTCCTTATACTTCATGTTCCCTACTTTTCATTCAAACAAATGAGGTGCAAATATTTCTTAAAAATTGTTTTTTTTCTAAAGGATATCATACTTTCTTTGCACTTCATGCTTCCTAACTTTCCATTCAAATAAATGAGGTGTAGTCTAGTGAACAGTTCTAAAATACATTAGAAACGTAAAGAGGTTATGACTCCACCAAACCATTTATTAGTTATTTATTTATTTTTTAATATTTAAATCATTTTTTTGTGTACGTTTTTTATTTGAATATCGAGTTCAATAGTCAAATATAAATTTTGCACAATAATAATATTGTCAATTATTTACCACTTTTTGTTATTAGTTTTTTTATAATAGAATATGATATCTAAATAGAGTCTATGTCTATTACTAAAAAATGACTCTTCAAAAAATTATAACTAAACAATATTGAAAATTATGTCATGTGTATCCTTCATGGTTTGAGGGGTACCCACAACATAAGAATGATAAACAACTTTGCAAATAAAATAAAATTAAGTTAATTTAGAAAAAAAAGAAAAATTTGAGAATGAGCTTCATCCTCCTTAAAGCGAATTGCAATGTTCTAAGTGTCAGGAAAAATCGTGGGTCATCTCAGATAGAAACATCTAAGAACAATAGTGCCTTCGATAATTTTATTTTCATCAGATTGCCTCAAAGACATAGACCACTATGCCATAAAGCAGAAACAGGAACAGTTCATTTCCCACATTGGCCCTTAGAGAGAAACTCATGCAAATCAGTTTCAACAACACCATTAATAGATTCAAACACGTAGAATCAACAGCCATGAAAGATGAAACAGAAGACATGAATAGACAGATATACGTGGGGAAAACCTTTCTGGGTAAAAAACCCCACACTCCAAAAGCCCAAATCGCCATTGTATTATTCAACAACAAAATACAGTTACAATACAATATCAGGCTCACAGCCTTTACAAAGTTTACATCTTGTTTCATTTTGGAGAAAAACCGGTATCATAAACCCTTGCAACCACCGTAGACATCTTGCAACTACACAGCCACACGACTCGACCACTAGCCTCTTAGCCTCATTTTCACACAATCGCTTGACCTTCACCTTTTGCAAGATCCGTCTCTTCCATGATGTCACAACATCTCGGCATACACCCAACCTCGCGGCCAAATCGGAAACACTCGGCCTCTTCGCCAAGTCAGCACCCAACACCATGCGGTCTCTCTGCCTGCATCCAACAACTCAGCGTCTTGGCCTATCTGCACCCTTCGTTGCCACCACTCTTTATCGCCGCCGCTCTCTACTCCAAGAGAGTCATCTCTCAGCCTCACCACATCTGGCCTTTCAGCCTACAGCTCGGCTTGTCCAGGTAACTGTCATTCGGCTCCCTCCGAGAGATTCCAGAGCTGCCAAAGATTCGTGAATGACACACAGTCGATGCCTCCTCCCAAGTTTTCTCTACCGTTGACAAATCGTTCAACTACCGCGCCCCTTTAGGGTTTCACCTCGAGCCATATGCCATCATCCAAGGTTGTTTTTCAGATAGGCAGTCAAACAAATCTCCACCGTTGAGCTTAGGGTTCACCATGAGTCATCGAGTCAACTCTTGAGCACATGGGCCCACATGCCATCTATCCTCCACATCATCGCCACCTGTTGGCCTCCATCACGATCCACCAACCTATCGAGTCCCAAGTTGTCCCCACCATCCACATGGAAACCATCCATACAACTGATGTCACCATCCACGTAGACAGGTCCCACCATACACTGGCCATGTTGCCTAGTCGGGAGAAACCTGAACTTTACAACCTCCAAATGAAGGTTAAGATTTTCCCAAACACCGTGACATGCCAACAAAGGGATAACTCCATTGCTCAAAACCCTAACTTCCAAACCTCGTGATAGAAGTTACAAAGTTCCCAAAAGTCACGACATCCCAATAGAAGGATTGCCCTGTCGCCCAAGACTCAAACTTCACAAGCTCAACTGGCGGGTATAAATCTCCTGAATGCCGCGACAACAAAGGAGATCGAGCAGTCAGGAAGTTGAGAAACTTTTGAACACCGTGACAAGGTTCCAAGGTTAGAAGCTTCAGTGACCCCGCAAACAACACATTGTTGCCTAGTTACAATCTTTCAAAACCCCGTGACATAGGTTTCAAGGTTCAAGATTTGGGTGATAGGCCGACAAAGGAGGAAAAAATAAGTGCTCCAGGAAGTGACCAAGCCAGTAATATGATTCACATTTCTCAACATTCTCCCACTTGACAAAGAACTTACTGGCTCCTTCCAATGTAAACACAAAATCTTAAACAATGCTTTCATGCTCCAACCAAGACACCTGCAAAATGACATCCAAGATGTCCGCCAACTCAAGAAACAGTTCCAAACATCCATCACAGGAAAAAGAACGAGCCAAGGCGTATATGCACCAATCTCAAGAACACAAGCATCGTATCCTATAGATGGAGAGGGCACCAACACTGCCACCACTCCACTATGCTCACGAGCAATACAGAAGAAACAACCTCAACTCAAACACATACGTGAAGCCATCCTCCAGAAACAAGACAAAACATCAGCTAGAACAAAAACTAGAAAACTAGTTGCTCCCATCCAACTGATCAACCCATGCAACTGAAAAGAGAACCCACAGCACGTGCTAATCCATCCAATCACTCATACCTCCAAGGTATCAACATCAGAAAACTCATGCCACCAGCTCATCCAACCCATCAACCGCAGAAACAAGCTTCATGTGCCAACCAGTCGAACAAGGCCAAAAACAACCAGGAACTCCTACTACATGGATAACGCCAAAACTGAAAGATCAAGACATGTTGAGTCTACCAATAGCATAACTGTTTCACCTTATTCTCCATGTATCCATGAGTACCTACAACTGATCATCTCATGCTAAACTCCAAATGCAACACTGCACCATCATGAAGTTCTCAAGCACGTGACCAATGCACCCAATACACAAAGAATCACTAGACCATTGTCAAAGCTCCAATCATCTGAACCAGGAACTTATCATGACATTATGATCTACACATCCCCCTTAGGATATCTCATGCTCTAGGTGAACATACTATGGTCTCAAGAGCAATGCATCATGCCAAAACTCTAATGCGCAATCAAGAGTATACCATGACATGAAACAAAACAAACTCCAAACCAACATCACCTATCAAGCACTACCAACACCTCAACCAAAGACTCCAAGAGTCCTCCATGGCTCCAAGATGTTACACATCTTCAAATAGTTTCCATGCAAATGCGAAAGAACCCTTCTGCAACAACAAGATCTAATAGTCCCTCCTAGTAACATCTACAACACTAAAGAAGACCATTCACCACCACATGATGAACCCATAGTCACTGCTAAAGCTCCCTCTGAACCATGACACTAAGCTCTTCAAGCATCATGACTAAACATCTGCTAAAATAAAAATCCTCCAAGTCTGCAACAGCAACATGTCCATTTGACAACAATGCCAAGCAACACCAAGATCTCCAAACCAAGCAAACAAAACCATCATTGTCAAAAGCTTACACAAAATCATGTATCCAAGCTATCCATGACATCGTGATACACGTGCTACAGGTCCCCATAACCAACTATTCAGTTACTCAACACCATCCATCCTCTCATCTCAAAGCACCACACCAATGCACAAGTGACCACTGACAAGGCCAGCTAACAATTCTGCACCAACAATGAATCAACCTCGTGGATATAGACAATCCACTTCTGAGTTGTCTCATAGCAAGCATGTAGGTAAAGACAACCCACAACATTGCACAACCCGTAGATCCATTCAATAGAAACATGCAAACCCATCATCACATTGGAAACAACAAAACTGAGATCTCAAAGAGAACAACAATGTAGACAACTTGACTCAAACAGCAGATCAAGGTCATATCTGATTCGCCAATCACGTCCACAACGAGCACCATAGCCAAGAAACCCACAAGCACCACCACACGAATGTTGAGTGACAAATCACGTACCAACACTCCCATGCAAAGAATATATCACACCTCCTCAAACTATGTCGAACCGCAACTGTATCATCTAGTCACACCCAAAAGCTAGGGTCTAGAAAATAGCTTAACAACAGCTCCACATAACCGCAAGTTTTGCTTGACCATGTAAAACCTACAAAACCACAGAGCCATGCAAGTACAAACAACAATTCAGGAACTCCAAGACCATTTCAAGCCAACTCCAAAGCCACCAACATGCACATGCATCTGAGAGGTAGGATATTACAGAAGCTTCCAAATCAACCAATGACCAACTCCATAGCCTTCATGCAATCGGGTTACAAAGAAAAACACCTTCAATACTAGGTCAAAACACCCAGCATAAGCACAATACTCCATGGTTGAAAAACAACCCAAGCATCTCCATACCATCAGGGAGCCTCCCACGCAGACACCCAATATGAAAGCTTTGTTGCAACACAGCCATAAGCATAAACTCACACCCCTTGCATCAGGGTTATACCACTGCCAACTCACAAGATTCAGGTCACACCATTTCAATATGACCAACTCAAGTCTCTCCATATTCACCATCTTTCATGTTGTGTGGTCTCAGAAACTTTAGCAGAAAAGCAAGAACTTCCACTCATCAAAGGATCAAAACATCAGTTGATTCCTCTAGATTTCTTCAAGCCCAAGACTAAGAAATCTTCACAAAAGGAATACCCAGAACAACACACCAGGAAGAAAAACACATCCCTGAAGAAGGCTCTAATACCACTTGTTGATATCAACGAGTCCTAGACTCCATTCTTCCTGCAGTCACACCACTCTGATACCACTTGTCGGGAAAAATTGCAGGTCATCTCAGATAGAAGCATCTGAGAATAGTAGTGCCTTCAGTAATTTTATTTTCATCAGATTGCCTCAAAGACACAAACCACTATGCCATAAAGCAAAAACAGGCACAATTCATTTCCCACATTGACCCTTAGAGAGAAACTCATGCAAATCAGTTTCAACAACACCATTAACAGATTCAAACATGTAGAATCAACAGCCATGAAAGATGAAACAGAAGACATGAACACACAGATATACATGGGGAAAACCCTTTTGGGTAAAAAACCCCACACTCCAAAATCACAGATTTCCATTGTATTATTCAGCAACAAAATACAATTACAATACAATATCAGGCTCACGGCCTTCACAGAGTTTACATCTTGTTTCATTCTAGAGAAAAATTGGCATCATAAACCCTTGCAACCACCAAAGACATCTCAAGACTACATAGCCACACGACTCGACCACTAGCCTCTCAAGCTCATTGTCGTACAGTCACTCAGCCTTCACCTTCTACAAGATCCGTCTCTTCCACGGCATCACAACCTCTTGGCATACACCCGGCCTCGCGGCCAAATCGGCAACACTCGGCCTCTTCGCCAGGTCGGCACCCAACACCATACGATCTCTCTACCTACATCTAGCCTCTCGTCCTGCATCCACAAACTCGGCCTGTCTGTGCCCTTCGTTTCCACCACTCTTTGTCGTTGCCACTCTCTGCTCCAAGAGATTCATCTCTTAGCCTCACTGCATCTAACCTTTTAGCCTGTAGCTCAGCTTATCCAGGTAACAACTGTTCGACTCCCTCTGAGAGATTCCAGAGTTTCCAGAGATTCACGAATGACACACAGTTGATGCCTCCTCCCAATTTTTTTCAACTGTTGATAGACCGTTCAACTACCGCGTCCCTTTAGGGTTTCACCTCAAGCCATATGCCATCATCCAATGTTGGTCTTCGGATAAGTAGTCAAACAAATCTCCACCATCAAGCTTAGAGTTCACCATGAGTCATCGAGTCAACTATCGAGCTTAGGGTTCACCATGAGTCACCGAGTCAACCCTTGAGCACATGGGCCAACATGCCATTTATCCTCCACATCATCGCCACCTATCGGCCTCCATCATGATCTACCAAGCTATCGAGTCCCAAGTGGTCCCCACCATCCACACGGCAACCAGTTGTACAACTAACGTGACCATCCACATAGACAGGTTCCACCATACACTGGCCATATCACCTGGCAATCGAGAGAAACGCGAACTTTACAACCTCTAGATGAAGGTTAGGGTTTTCCCAAACACCACGACATGCCAACAAAGGGATTGCTCCATTGCTCAAAACCCGAACTTCCAAACCTCATGATGGAGGTTACAAAGTTCCCAGAAGCCACGACATCCCAATAGAAGGATCGCCCTATCACCCAAAACTCAAACTTCACAACCTCAACCAGCGGTTAGAAATCTCTTGATCGTCGCGACAACGAAGGAGATTGAGCAGTTGGGAAGTTAAGAAACTTCCAAACACCATGACAAGGTTCCAAGGTTTAAAGCTTCAGCGACCCCACGACCATCACACTATCGCCTAGTTACAATCTTTCAAAACCCTACGACATAGGTTTCAAGGTTCAAGATTTAGGCGATAGGCCAACAAAGGAGGAAAAAATAGGTGCTCCAAGAAGTGACCAAGTCAGTAATATGAGTCACATTTCTCAACACTAAGAAAATTTACATGAGATTTTCTTAATCAAGTTTTTTTATGTATTATTTCTTCAAAATATTTGAATTTCATTTATAATGAGTTGTAGAAACATAATGTCTCTAACTCCCAAAAATGTAAACCTTACACATTTACAAATTTGAACACATATACAAAATCTCATTTAAATTTATATAATATTTAATAAAAAAATTGACCCACTTTAAACAATTTACTTTTATCAAACACACAATTATCAATCCTATATACACTTCATACCCTTTATATTTATGTCTTTAGTGATCTTCTCATGAGTAAAAGAGAATGAGAAAGAAATGGTTTGAAAATTAAAGTGAACTTATAATTTTACTATATAATAGTAAACTATATTATAATTAGGAAATTTTTTATATTATTTATTCTATGTAAGTATCAATTTATACAAATTGTAGATAAAGAAAAATTTAAGAATAAATTGAAATGGCAAGAGTTTATTGCCTAAAATTTAATTGGTGTTGCATGAGGCAAAAGGGCTATCATGGGCTTGAAGCAACCCAAAAATTCTCAGTCTCTACACAAGTGTTGTCCAACATACTCTTACGTTCACAATATTGCTAAAATTTCTATACATGTTTTACTTTGTTTACATTTCAATACAAGAATATGACCATTTTTTGTGCTCAAGGTATGTTGTAATCTTTAAAAATAGATTATTGTATGACCTCAACTCTAAAAAAGGTTTTTATTGAGTATTAGGGAAATGTACTCCTCATATGTGTGATCATAATGGTATAAAATAGGTTAAAACATTACATCCCATTCCTATCAACACCTTAACACCTTGATTATTATATTATACATTCAATTTTTCCCAATTTAAACAATATAGTAAAATCATTGATGTCATATGATATCAAAATTAGATTATCCCTTAGAGGGAGAATATTAAAATACCATTTAGAAGAATAATAAATGATCTATCTTTATTCATAGTAGATAATTTACTTAAACAATTGACTAACCCTCCAAATGTGCAACACTTGTGAGCATACTTGACAAGTGTGTGAGCAAGTGGAAAGTATGCATGCAATAGGTGTCTCAAGTGAAGAGGACACATGTTTTATTTAATCAAATGAGAGGACTTGGGGGGATTTAATTAAATGACTTGATTTAATTAAATATGATGAATATTAGTTAGAAGAAAGGTGAGTTAATCTAATAAAATTAATTATTTGATTAATAGCTGAATTTGCTAATTTTAACTAAATAATGTTGATTATTTAATTAATTGGTTAGTTTGCGGTGATTTCGGAAGAAACGGTGTTAATTAATCAAAATCATATCCATAGTATCAATCAGGATTTTTTACGTATCTACATTTTGCCCCTCTTTGAAGCAAGGTACCTATTGTGTTGGTTCAAAGAATAACACTGTTGTGATCAAAATTCAAAAAAATTATGATTTTTTGGATGCCCCACTGTTGCCTCAGCAGAAGGAATTACGCTACTACACATGCAAAATAAATTCTTTCCTAAATTTTGATATGCATCCAAAAAAAGTTTACAAAATTTCGATAATCAGAGTGAAAGTTTGCCCCATCAAAATTCGCTTACAATTATGACTTTAGAAACTTAAAACTAATATTAAACGCACAAAATCCAAATTGTTTTAATGTCAAAATGTCGACAACGGAACCAACTTCCCATTGACTATTCACACTTGAAATTTTGATTCTTCATTTACAAGTTATGCAAATATGAAAACGACTCCCCACTTTACAACCATTTGGCGGTCTGCAATGGCTAGTAGCAAAAACAAAGCTAATTTTTTTAAAACTACTAATGGTTAGTGTAACTATGACGAGAACAATAAATGCCAATGTCAATAGATGATTACATTAATGGTTTAAAAGACTAGGAGAGTAAAATAGGTTTGACTCTTTCTTTGTGCCCGATGTGTCATTACAAAGAGTCATAAAACTGCAAACAAATCTGCATGTCGATGTACAACAATTGGTGCATTCCACCTTAATTTTCTGCAACATCTAACAACAATCAAACAAATACAACTGTCAAAGAATGTTGACAAGTCGCAGCAATGGTCGAAGAGGTGTTGTAGATGTGTGGAAGCTCTCAGAGCTCCAAAAAAAACCATAAGTCGATGGAGATATGCCAAAGAAAATATGCAACACACTAGATATATTCCATATACAATGTGAAGACACACATAAACCTTCGAATAGAATGGTAGAGCTACACCAAATTTCAAACGGGAACACTTTGATGGGCATCTCGGAAAATGTCCTCAACACCACACTGCCAAAGATGCTAGTTTGTAGAGAAACCCATGAATTCCTACAATGGGAAAAAAAATGCAAAAAATTGCTTGCAACAAATGATTTTTAACCCATAAACAGGCCAAAATTTTGCAATATTGTAAATATACACCCAAAATGGGCAAATGGGCAGAGGTCAGATTGGCCCTCTATTAAAAAAAAAAAATTACAAATTTTTGTACAATTGTAAAAAAATTGCAAAAACTGAAAATTACCAAATTTAATGAAATGAAAGGTATTTCTTTGTTTCTTGGACCTTCCGAACATAATGCAGTGTTTGTTTGGCTCCACAATGTTTTGTTGATAGGGCTATGTGCGGGAGTCACTTTGATGTGGGAAGGAATGTGCTCTCATGGCTCTGATACCATATTGGAGAATGTCAAGATCAAAAAGCTCGAATTGATAACCTTCCATGAGTGAAACAATGAACACAATAGTATGTCTAGTAATATGATATGAAGAGTTTAAATATGCAATGAGAAACCTTGCATGTATAGGCAAGGTAGATGAGGTAGGAAGGTAGGACTAAACAATTGACTAACCCTTCAAATGTGCAACACTTGTGAGCTCACTTGACAAGTGTGTGAGCATGTGGAAAGTATGCATGTGATAGGTGTCTCAAATGATGAGAATGCATGTCTCAATGCTATTAAGTGAGACAAAAGCGTAAGAATCCTAAGTAAACATAGGCTATGAGGGTGAATAAGTAAATCATATAAAGGTGATATCCTAACTAGATGGATAAAGACACTATTTACACTAATAGTGACATCATTGAAGAAACATAAAACTATAAACATAGCCATAAAATAACGAATTAAATAATCAATAGAAGGAACTTGCAAAGGTTGATACACCTTAACTCCCAACATAAATAAAATGAAACAAAAGGAAAATCTAAATTTCTCAATTGCTCTAGAATTAATAGTGAGCTCAAATTTTCTCCAAAAAGCTCAAAAATATACCTACAACTAGCAAGTTAGAAAAATAATCCCCCAATATTAAGAATTTATTTCACACATTTCTAGTTCTCTAAATCATTTGAAGATGTAATAAAATAGTATACTCATTTGCTTCAAAAAATAACAGATTTGTACTTCTAAATTTCATAAAAACTAACCCACAACTCGCAACCATGTATGGTTTGGTTGTGAAGCCACTCAAGAAATCAAAAGAATGAAAGGAAAGTACTAACAAAAAAATAAAATGATAGGATAAACCATATTCCATTCAATAGGAATGTAAATCATACAAACATGAGTTATTACAATGAAAATAATAAATGACTATAAATGCAACCAATGTGGGATAAAGTGAAAATTTCCCTAAGTAAACTCAACTAAGTTTGAAAAGGATTGAAGTGGATAATTAGATAGGAAATAGACTAGTCAAGAAATATACCAATTCACACTAACAATAAGTAGACTTTGATAAGTTTATAGTATCTTTTTTGGCTATTATTTGTATTACTCAAAGTCAAACATTGTATATTGCTTTTACTTGGGATCTTGTTGGCTAGTTTAAGTTTTGAATGTAATATTTGTGGCTTAATTGTACTTTTGTTATTAGTTTTTAATATTGTAAATGGTCTTAATCCTTACTACAATATTGATATGAGAAAAAATGTTAAGTGGCCTTGCCTAAGGAGAAGATTTCCCTCACCTATGCCAACACATCCTCTATTTTGGAATTCAAGGAAGAAGTGATCAAAGGGGAGGATTATTTTTGTGGACAAGGGTCTATCAGATATTTAAATAACCTCTACTCTAGCCTCTCCAATATACACAAATAAATTATAGGAAAATCGTGACCAATAATGGAAAAAATTTGCAAATGTATCCTTGTGCATGGGGGGTTTTATCACATATTTTTATTTTGTCAAGGATTAAGATGCTATTCTTTGTTAGTAATTTTGGATTTGAGAGAAACATTATCTAATGCTAAAACCTTGACATCCTATTTTTAGTCCCATCACTAGATTTTCCAATATCATGCATGTTTGGGTTCTTCCTAATCTTTCACTTTAATTTTGGATCAATTCATGCTTCAAAGAAATTAGCAACACTTTGGGATGCTTTTTGACAAGAAACGAGATCACCTTTACTTTCACTTACACAATATTTATATGGATTTTGTTTGATTAGATATTTTGAAAGATCTTCCTACAAAAATCATTCTAAGAGTAGGTAATCACACCTAGACCCAAATTTTGAATTATGAAGGTTTGTAATTTAATTATCACAAGTGTTATAAAGTTGGTCACATAGCTACAAATTATCTTAAATCAAGTAGGAAATCATGTTGCATACCCCCATGGTGGCAAGGCACTCTTTCTTGTCACCTCTCCATGAAATTTGAACTAGTAGTTTCTAATTGTTTATTTTAAACAACTTAATTTATTAGCACTATGATGACTAGCTCAAAAAATTCATTAGAGGTAGCTCCCTCCTTAGTCAAGAAAAACTTATAACTCCCTCATGGAAGGCTATTCAATCATAATAACACCATATGGCTATGGGGGATTCTCAACTGTCATGATGGTGGGAATGATAATGAAATGTGGACTCATGTGAAGAAGAGAAAGAGGGTTTCAAAAAAAATATCTAGAACCACACAATATGCTTCATTGATCCCATGTTAAAGTGGGTATTCAAGGATCAAGAAAAGTATAATCTCTTATGGCATACGTATCAATCTTATTTTTTACTTATTTTATTATGGTCATGAATCAATCTAACCTTTAGTTTATTAAAAATATTTTTATTCAATGAATACCAAGGGAGAGTGCCCTTATCCCTCACTTGATCATATATATATATACATTGTAAATAGTTTTCTAATTTCTCCAAGGGCATAGGCACTAATAGATACCCTAACTATATTATTAATATATAATAAATATTACTAGTCAAGCTCAAGTTTAGCTAGATCAATGTTGTGGGTAAGCAATAGGACAATGAGCTCCTATCAAATCTCGAGTTCAAATCCTAATTTACCCATGATGCATGGTTTGGGCTTGGTGGAACCCTCAGTATTTTCATGTTCCACTGATCTAAATACCTTTAGTTGGGTGGCTTCTTGGTTTGGAATGAAATAAGGGTTTAGGGTTTTATGCTATTTGGTGGGTTTTACTTAGCATATTTCCTTTTCTTCATTGCCCTTATCTTTTGGTCTAATCCTTCATTGACTTGCTATGGTCAGTCTCTGATTTGTTCAAAACAACCTATGTCTTTTGTATCCATGTATTGATTGGCCCCTTATACCTAAGGTTTCCTGTTTCTCCCATTGCATAATATTGTCTTCCTATTTTGGATCCGGGTTTAATATTTTATAAGGTTGGAAATTTGAAATGTTTTTCCTTTACATCCTTTGTTAAAAATGGTCTTAAGTTTTTTTAAGTCCTTATCTCTCGTATTACCTAGTCGGTCCCCCTTTTTAAAACAACTTATGAGCACATGTGTAATTCTCCCACTTAAGTTCTCGCTTATCGCTCATCACTAATAGCCCTATGACCACTAATGTTGAATCCGCGATGAGCGATGGACCTAAGTTCTTATTTATCATTGCCCTGCTTTACATCGCGAATCGGTTTTAAGCCTGTAGACACGTAAAATATACATGCATCTAATCCTAATTCACTAACTCCATTTCCTCCATCATTTACTAACCAATTAATTGAATAATCGTTATTTAATTAATTCATAACAATTCCTCCTTGATTAAATAAATCAATTTTATTTAATCAAGTTCTAATGTTTCCTCTTTGATTAAATAAATCAATTTTATTTAATCAAGTTCTAATGTTTCCTCTTTGATTAAATAAATAAATTTTATTTAATCAAGTTCTAATGTTTCTCTTTTGATTAAATAAACCATTTTATTTAATTATATCCTAAAGTTTCTTCATTTAATTAAATCAAATGTATTTAATTAAATTACTAATGTCCATTATTTCTTCCCATTTGATTTAAATAAATCCAAAAATCTAAATCAAATGTCATGTCAACTAATCTCTATCTAAAGTTAATTAAATCCTAATTAACTTCTAACACTAATCCTCTTTTCTCTAGCTTTTGCAACTTGCACAATAAATCAATTTATTTGATTTATTATTTCTTTTATTTTTATTCAAAATGGCATCTTTATGGAATATGCTTCAAATTTGAAATCTCCCCCCAAAAGGGACTTTTCCTCCAACATGGCATTAACTCCTCTTACATGTCTCCAACTTGGCATTTAAGACACTTTCTTCTCCCTCCACAAACCAACTTTCAAATTTCAAATTTGAACCTAATAGCATTTATCATGCACAATGACCAAAATGTGCACAACCTTCCTCCATTGGAATCCTGACAAGTGGCACAATGCCATTGGATTGTCTTTTATCCCACATTCCTCCTATCTTTCATTCTTCTATCCTTCTATTCTATAAATAGGGGATTCTTCTATTGATTTGAGGGACACAACTTGATACACAATCTCAATCATTTTCATCTTGATCACTCATCATCCACATTTCATCCATTATCCAAGAGCTTATCAAGGATTGGGAAAGGGCTAATTTTCACATCAAAGTAGCATCAATCCACTATGAGATAGGGTTTGATCATGTTTTCATGTGCTTTCATTTAGTTGTCTTTGTTCTATTTATCTAGTTTGCATATTTTAACATGATTAAGTATTTCATAGGGATGTTATATCTGATTTGCTTAATTTAACTAACAATACTAATGTTTGTTTGTTTTTGAGCAAAATACAAAAAAGGAATCCACATTTTGGTGCTAGAAGGAGGGTGTGCCTCATAATCATTCTCACAATTTCCAGTGTCATTCTAACGATCAAAGGGGAGTCGCCTTATCTCCCCCAGACTTCTTCCCATCTTCAATTTCCAGTTACAGATTCTTGTTCCTCCCTTTTGTCTTCATTTTTTTCTTCCATCTTTTGTTACATTGTTGAGTGGGTAACTCTTGTACACACATACAGCAAAGAATTCCTTCCAATCTATCAATTCTGATATTGGAAATGGCTATAAAGTTGAATGCGGAGTTATCTCTTCTATCTCTTATATCAAACCAGAGCTTCATTTTGTAGCTTCTTTTGCTTTGATACATTATTTTCTATCTTTTGCAACCAATCCACCATGGTCGTCGATCAGAGCAACAACAAATCCGTTCACAATCTTTGACATGGAAACAAAGTGAATCAAATATTTTGAGCCTTCTGACATTTTCTACAAGACTTGCGCGCTGAGACGACTCCCCTTCGTATTTCTAATCTAGGCATAATGGTCTAATTTTTTTTTTTCATTTTCCAAGAAACGTTTATAGTTGTTATAAACCTTTAAAAAACACGTGTCTTGTGGTCGAGTATCCAACGTTGTTACCATTCAGCACCTCATATCTGAGCATATATATACACATTGACAAACAGACCAACAATTGAAAGCGATTAGTCTCTCTCTCTATCTCTTCTCGACATAGGTTTTATTTGTTCTTGACAACAAGCTTTACTATGGAACCCATGGATGATCCAGCTTTGATAGTTGCAGCAGCCTCAAACTTTGCATCATATCCAAGTTAGTATCCTATATTGTTTGTTTGTTTTCAAATGGAGATTTAAACTGTAATTCGTTTTGGATCAACTGTATTAAGAGGTTGCATTTCTCAACTAGAGAAGGCACTAAAACTTTTGTAGAGGGCGTGTTTTAAGCTAGAGATTATTAACTCTTTTACTGCTTCTTTTGCAAATGATGAGGCGCTTCATATGGGTTTTGAAATGGGCGTGATGGGATTATAGTTTACAGTTTATCCACATGTCTATTCCAAGCAAAACTAAGGAGAAAATATTGAACACCATAGAATAGCTATTACGCTGTATACCATTTATTACTAGAAGTAAATGTTGTATGTGCCATTTATTGATGATGTTGTCACGAATTTGTTGGATATCAGTGTAGTTATGAATGGCAGTATTCCATGAAAATTGGAGCATTTATTTATCTTTTCCTAGTGTGGAAAAATGATCTGATGTTGGAGTAAAAAGCTTGCAATGCACCACTAGAATCCATTTTTTTATCAAAAATATCTTTTAACTCACGCATTGCATTCATGGAAATGCTTTAAAGAAGAATCTGAAATCAATAAAGATCATTGGGGTTTGTTGTCTTAATATTGTGTTTCTCTATTCATTGCTAGTCAATATCATATTGTTGTTCGATCTTAATCGTGTTGTTTCTCTGCACTAATATTGATGTTTTCTTTGTGTGCAGAATTAGCGAACTATTGAATTGGTGAATGATCACTTCTTAACATTTGTTTTCTTGGAGTAATCAGTTTTCGTAAATGCTTCTTAAACATGTCAATTTATGGTTTACGGATTTGAACATGTTGATAAATGATTTGCATATTTCTTGAAGATGATGGAGTAGCAAGGCAGACAAATCCAGAAGAGTAACAAGCATATTTAAGTTGGAAAAGTGCTCATTGAACTTGAAAAAAGCATTTTTAAATGTTTATTGTAATACCTAGAAGCATCTATTTCTCGCCTTCATTTTCTATTTTAGGCCAACTATTTCAATTTGGGTTTAAAATTAATGATTGATTGATTGATTTTTTTTCAAAGTTGGGCTAACTGAACATTACAAACATACTAGACATTATTTTTTGGGCTAAAATTGAACAAAAAAATCTCACACTTCAGAGTTGGTGCTTAAAAAGAATCCAATTCTTGCCTTGAAGGATTAAAATGAACATGTGCTTCTATGTTTTGTAATCCCTTATCCAAAGTAATATCATTTAAAATACGTATGCGCTTCTCTCGTGCCTCACAGTGATCTTGAGAATCAAAAGGCTTTTTGTGATATTAAGTTATATAAGTGATTGCCTCCACATTTCAATTAGCTTTTAAAATTGAACAAATTTTGTGAGTGTGAGTTAGGTATATCATGTGTGTTCTCTCTTTGTTTCTCAACGAAGATTGATCGAACTACAGATGTGCTTGCTCACTTTTGTTTACCCTTAGAGGGTCTCCCTAGTGGGAAAAATTAATCACCCCAAGGAATGACCCAACCGGGAACACGCTAAAGCCAAGTGACTTTCACTCGGTATATAAGTGTGGGTACTTGAGGAAAGTTCAAGTATCACAGGTATTGTTCTGACAAGAAGGGCAGCAATTGTCTCTTGCCATATGGATGATCCCCCCACGAATGAAATGCCTACACTAGAACCTTTTGTATAAAGGCCAAAATCCTTATCTATTTGTTGGTGCAATAAAGGTTGTTCTAAATCCACCCCATATTCTTGCGGTTCTTGGTAGAGATGAGAAATATTCCATGGGAGTTTCATGGGTACTAAAGCTTGGCTAACCTGTAGAAGTGAGTGTCATGGAGGGGAGCCAGTGTGGTCAAGCTTTTAATCATCCACCAAGAATAAGCGCAGCTAGATTTATCCAAGTGGGAACTCAACAAATATTGTCTCATTTTATTCTAGGATTGTGTATCATTTTGGAATCAAAATGCTTTGCTTGGATCTAAAACATTGGAAAACAAACATTCAATATGAACATCAAATTTCAAACCCTTTAGGAGGAGAAAATACCTTTAAAAAAATTTAAGTGCTATTGCTTTCCCTAGGGATTCTATCCTTAAAGGCTTCTAAGTATTTGAATTTACATCTCAATTTGCTCTTACTAAAGTCAACATTAGGGAACTTTTGCCTTGATTTCATTGATTTCCACATAATGGACTTTGTGGGATGAAAAGAAATTGGGACATTAGACATTTAGTTTGAAAAGCTAATCAAGAGAGTGTTTGTGGTAAAAAGAACTCATTAATCAAAGTTAAGAACAATTTAACCCCACACATGTGCTTGGTATCTTTTGGTCATATGGTTTTCCATGCAAACATTGGTCTTTTGGTCTGAACTACTCTTAAGAAAAGCATATTCTCCAATATATTGGTCTAGTAAACAAGTTCTTCTTAGGTTCATTTAGGATCAAAACAACCAATCACTTCATCTATCCCAAACATTTATCATCTCCATCCCACAAACAACTTTATAGCTTTGGAAACATCAGTCTAGACTTGGGTAAATTATCAAACACATCAAATCACCTTTTTTAGTTAGGAGTGTGAGAATGCATCCTTTCTCATACCTCTAGTTAAATTAGAACCCCTTTGAACAAGTTCATCCTAAGGTTACATCCAACATCTTGGGATCTACAAGTTCATTATCCAAATCAAATCAAACCAATACAATCAAAATTCCTAGAGTCTAGCATTGATCCAAATATCCTAAAAGTTAAACACCCATATCATTCACCCCTTTCATCCTTCATCTCATCATTGGTCCTAAATCCCTTAGAGGTTCACTTTTGCAACAAGGTAAAAACACAAGAAGAAAATGGAATATAAACTTGATTAATACATCATGAGTGGTCTAAATCAACCAAACTATCAAGGCCTTACAATACCAATTGATTATCAAAACTCACATTTATACAATCCATACATGGGATCATTATCTCCTACAAACCTCAATGATACAACAAATGTGATTTTTCCCAATCTAAATTTTGGACCACTTTTCCCTATGGTAGATTTTAATCAAAGTCAAAACCTACAAATCTATCAACCAAACAATCAATGCATGATTCTTCAACAAAACAACATTATCCCACCAAATCCATACATGCCAAATGTGAATATACCAAGTACAAGTTTACCAAACGTGAACATTTCAAATCCACACTTGGTAAACTTTGGGATAGATATGTTTGTGAATCATACAACTCTTATCCAAAGTCCAAACAATATGTTAATGACTCCATGTATTGATCCAAGTCAAGGTAACACCATGCAAAATCAAAGTTACCTAAATCAAGGCAATGTGATTCCCAACCACAACAATGTTCAATTTCAACCTATCATGCCAAATCTAAGCATCATCCCAAATCATAACATTGTCCATAATCAATTTGTCCATGATCCCATACAAACACCACAAGCATACATTCCAAAACTCCTTGAACAAAAACCAAATCAACTATATCAAGGGTGTCAAGATCAAAATCAAGATCAAATTTTGTGAGATAAAATTGCTTCACTTGCCAAAATAATTGATTCATTGCGCCAAGAGACATCTCCACCCCAAAATCAATACAATCTTCCATTGGTGAAACCATGTCATAAAATCATTGAGTTATGTCCACAACCACATCAAGAACAATATCTCCAATGTCAAGAGGTGGGATATCAAGATCAACAACATCAACAACAAACCCAATCACCACATCTCAAGGATCAATCACCACATCTCCAAAATCAATCACCACAAGGTCAATTTAAAGTACAAATCTCACAAGGTAACAAACGAAAATACACACCACTTGGGAAACCAATTGAATCGGTCATGCAACAGTTGGTACAAGAAAATCTCATCAAAATCCCCTTTTATTAAAATTATCAAGAGCCTCAAGTTAAACCACCAAGGTTTAACGAGAAGCACCTTTGTGATTTTCACAAAATAAATGGACACACAACATCAAATTGCATTTGACTCAAAAATATCATCCAAGACCTTATTGATCAAAAAATAATAACTATTGGGGACAATGTTGAAGATTCAACCACTAGTGATAGCATTGACAATATCCACACCACAATTGTCAAAAAAAATGATCAAGATCTATCCATCAATGAGCCCCTTGAAGATGTCTCTACCTCATCTGAAGATCAACTCCACATACATCAAGAGTTAATTTTTGATCATGATAAGAATCCCTCAACAATATCTGAAAATGATCTATTTCAAGGAGTGTTAACATTATTTGATCCTATAATCAGCAATCTTTCCACCAATGATCATTTTGATAATACCTCTACATCATCCAATGAGTTAGGGAACATATCTCAAGAATTGGTGTAGGGGCACCCCAACCCTTAATGTTAAATTGGAACTTTTGAGTTTGCAAGGCCTAGCCTTTAATTTTGTCTATATCAAGTTTTGGTTTTCTTGGTTATTTTGTCCTAATAAGGTCTCATAAGACCAATTTAAATGTAATAAAATGACTTGGAGAGGTCCTTTGGAGAAATTTGTTTATGAGTTACAAAGTTTGACAGTATAAGTTGTCAACTTGCCATTTGTTATGTAATAGGTTCTTGGTGTTTCAAAAGTTGTTAAAGGGAAGTTTGGGAAGTTAACCATTGGAGTCTTGTTAAAAAATGTATTTAAAGCCTTGAGAGGCTCTAGATGTGGTTGTTGAAGCTGAGGGAATGAATAAAAAAAATTGGATTTACTCTATTTTTTAGAATTTCACTGGTTTTTTCTTAGTTTTCTACTTGTGTACAGGTCGTACAGGCTTCTTTTGTATTGAATTATTATGTGCATCAATAGATAGATGTTTTAACTTGCATTTGGTGCTTTGGAAAGGTTTTTTCTATTCTTTTAAGGCATTAACTCATCAAAGTTCTCTTACCGAGTTCCTGAACAAGCTTAAGGATTTGAAGTTGTTTTGATGGCATGACCATCATCCCACCTACTGTCATCAAATGTAAATTTGGTGGGATGATGTAGTAGGGTGTAGGGAATTTTTTTTGGGAAGCAGGAGGCGTAGAATATTGATCCCTTGGCTTGAAGGATGAAAGTAAGAACAGGGAATGTGTATTTTTCCTTGGAAAATGGTGGGTCAGACCTATGAAATGGTAAAGAAATGTTTTTAAAGGAAAAGTGAGTGTTCCTTAATCATGGTTGGACCTATTGAAAGGTTTCTGAGTGGTTATTTTGGATAGGAGTGGCTGGGAAGGTGAAGTTTCAATAAGGATGCCCTAAAACCCTAGCTACTTAGGCTATAAGGAGGGTTTTTGTATTGGAGGCTTGTTTGTGCATTTGGGATCATGAAACCTAGAAAAACCTTAGTTTTGGAACTTGAGTCAAGACTTTTTTTGGGTTAGAAGGTTTGGGGTGGAGATCTAAAGGTAGTCACTTTGTAAAAATGGCCTAATTAGAGGCTTAAAACTATGAAAAATCCAATTTTGGGGCATTTGGTCTTAACAAAGTGTATCTAATTTTCTTGTATCTTTTGTAGGACCCAAAAGGGTATCTGAAATCATTATTTTTTTGGTGATTCCCTTGGAAATTTTGGGTGTAAGTTGGCTAAAACCGGGTTTCCACTACTACAAGGTAAACATGCTCAAATGGTGAGTTTTGAGGAGTTCAATGAATTTGTCTTGGGGATTGTTCTCAATTGATGCATTTTCCATTGTATGAATGTTGAGGGCCTTTTTAGGGGTCTTTGTGAAGTTTTATTGTTCATTTTCAAGTTTGAGGCGTTGAGACCCTTGAGGGTGAGTCGATGCCTATTAGGTTGAATCCATTGTGAAGAGAGTTCTTTTGATTGAGGATTGACATTTCCATTGTTGTGATTCTTCTCCACCTTGGCTCTACATCATAGTGGTATCAGAGCCTCAGGGAGTAGATTGGTTTGCATTCTGTAGGTTGGGAAGAGATTAGTATTCAAAGATGCCTCCAAAGAACAAAGATATGGATAAAGAGATGAAGGAGATGAAAGATAGACATGCTAGAGAAATCAGAGAGTTGGAAGAAAGAATAATAGCCTTGGAGACAAACAAAAGAAGGGATGTGGAAGAGAGTGAGTAAGATGAAGAGGAAGATGATGAGTTTGAAGATATGGAAGAAGAGCTTGACCCAGAGGATCAAAGAATTGCAAAGTTGGTGAAGGCAGTTAGGAATGACAGGCCTACGGTAAAAATTGATGTTCCTAAATATGGTGGAAGTCTAAATGATGAAGAATTACTTGACTGGATTGTTGCATTAGATAACCATTTTGAATGTGATGAGGTTCCTAAGGAGAAAAGAGTAAATATTGCAAAGACAAAGTTGCAAGGCCATGCTTTGGTATGGTGGGACTACTTTCAATCAGAGAGGAGGAAACAAGGAAAGGCTAAAATCACCTCATGGGATAAGATGGTATCCAAACTCAAAGGTAAATTCTAACCCAAGGATCATCAAGTTCAAATGTTTAAGAAATTGCAAGGCTTATGACAAAAAGAAATGGACATTAATTCTTATACTGAGGAATTTTATAAACTAAGTTTAAGGTCTGGTCATCATGAGAATGAGGATGAAAAATTTGCTAGATATATGGGTGGTTTGAGGTTAAACATACAAGATGAATTGGTTTTGGCTAACCCTAGGAATGTAGAGGAATGTTATCAAATGGAAATTAGGGTGGAGGAGAAAATGAAGAGAAGACAAGACAAAGTAGTCAGGGTCAGAGGTAATGCATCAAGAGGAAGAGGATCTATGCCTAATCCAAATCCAAACAATGACAATCAAGAAGATTCCATGAAAGGTCAAGAGCAATATGATTTCAGAGGTGGATGGAGAGGCACAAGGGGCAGGTTTGGAGGAGGTAGGAGTTCCAATGTGTTTTTAGGTATATGTTACACTTGCAATGAATTTGGCCATCCATCCTACAAGTGTCCTGAGAAGATTGGTGCTTAATCAAGTGGAAGTAAAGGTGATAAAAGGGTTCAACTTGTGCAAGAGGATGAAGAGGAGAGCACTGGTTCATCAAGTCATCCTGCAAACCCTGAGGTTGGAGAAGCTTTGATGTTGTACAAGAAACTTTTGAAGACTTCCAAAGAAGTGGAGCCATTGCATAGGAAGAGGCTATTCAAAACCACTTGCAAGAGTAAGGGAAAGGTATGTAAATTTGTGGTTGATTATGGCTCAACTAAAAATATGGTGTCATGTGAAATGGTGAACAAGTTAAACTTGAAAAGGATTCCTCATGAATTTCCTTACAAGGTATCTTGGCTAAGTGATGGTCAGTCTTTATTAGTAAATGAGAAGGCTATTATAGATTTTCAGATTGGTGATTATAAGGACAGTGTTGTTTGTGATATTTTTCCAATGGACTGTTGCCACATACTCCTAGGAAGACCTAATTGGCAGTATGATAGGTATGCCATGTATGATGGAAGAGAAAATGAGTACACTATCATGAAGGATGGTCATAAGTTTGTTCTGACTCCACTTGTAGAGGATGTGAAAGGTAAAGCTAAAGTGATCATGTGTGGGAGAAAGGAGCCTATACATGTTGTGAAAGAAATCAAAAATTCTAATGTTGTGAACAATTCTAGGTTTGATAATGCAGGAACAGCAGATGTGAAGGAAAAAATAGGGATAAACTATGATTTACTAGAGAGTAAACAAGAATATGTGTTTGTTGGGACCATTGAATGTCCTATTCTTGTAGATATGGGTGTGAAACAAATGAAAATTGCAAGTACAGTGGCTGACAACACTGATAGGACAGTGGAGAAACATGGTGGCAAGGTATTGGGACTAAGGACAAGGGTAAAAACACAGGGTGCACTACAAGGCAGACTTCAACAAGGAGATGAGTCTAAGTCAAGGGCAGTTCAAGGTAATGGTAATGTTGACCATTTTTTGTGTGTAGGTACAGGTGATAGGAGACAAGTAGATTCTGAACCAAGAATGCAGAAAGAGTAGACCTCGGGTCTAAATATGCAAACACAATCATATGCAAGAGCAAGCACACCTCCATGTGCAAGACAGTTTGGGGTGCAAGGTCTAAACCTATGGAAGGATATTATTGATCCAAGAAGCATGTATGGTGGATGGTGAGGTTGGTATCATTCTCCACTCATGGGACATGAGTTTCTTTTAGGGGGGTTGTATGGTGCAGGGGCACCCCAACCCTTAATGTTAAATTGGAACTTTTGAGTTTGCAAGGCCTAGCCTTTCATTTTTTCTATATCAAGTTTTGGTTTTCTTCATTATTTTTTCCTAATAAGGTCTCATAAGACCACTTGAAATGTAATAAAATGACTTGGAGAGGTCCTTTGGAGAAAGTTTTTTATGAGTTACAAAGTTTGACAGTATTAATTGTCAACTTCCCATTTGTTATGTAATAGGTTCTTAGTGTTTCAAAAGTTGTTAAAGGGTAGTTGGGGAAGTTAACCGTTGGATTATTGTTACAAAATTTATTTAAATCCTTGAGAGGCTTGAGATGTGGTTGTTCAAGTTGAGGGAATGAATAAAAAAACATTGGATTTACTCTATTTTTCATAATTTCACTGGTTTTTCTGAGTTTTCTGCCTATGTGCAGGTCGCACATGCTTCTTTTGCATTGACTTCTTATGTGCATCAGTAGATAGATGTTTTAACTTGCATTTGGTGCTTTGGCAGGGTTTGTTCTATTCTTTTAGGGCCTTAACTCATCAAACTTCTATTACCGGGTTCCTAAACAAGCTTAAGGGTTTGAAGTTGTTTTGATGGCATAACCGTCATCCCACCTACTGTCATCAAATGTAACTTGGTGGGATGATGTAATAGGGTGTAGGGAATGTTGTTTTAGAAGTAGGAGGATTAGAAAATTGAGCCCTTGGCTTGAAGGATGAAAGTAATAATAGGGAATGTGTATTTTTCCTTGGAAAATGGTGGGTCAGAACTATGAAATGGTAAAGCAACGTTGTTAAAGGTCAAGTGAGTGTTCCTTAAGGATGGTTGGACATATTGAAAGGTTTCTAAGCAGTTAGTTTGGATAGGAGTGGTTGGGAAGGTGAAGTTTCAATAAGGATGCCCTAAAACCCTAGTTACTTAGGCTACAAGGAGGGTTTTTGTATTGGATGCTTGTTTTTGCATTTGGGTTCATGAAACCTCGAAAAACCTTAGTTTGGAACTTGAGTCAAGAATTTTTTTTGGTTAGAAGGTCTGGGGTGGAGATCTAAAGGTAGTCACTTTGTAAAAATGGCCTAATTAGAGGCTTAAAACTGTGAAAAATCCAATTTTGAGGCATTTGGTCTTAAGAAGGTGTATCTAATTTTCTTGTATGTTTTGTAGGACCTAAAAGGGTATCTGAAACCATTTTTTTTTGGTTATTCCTTTGGAAATTTTGGGTGAAAGTTGGATAAAACTGGGTTTCCACTACTACAAGGTAAACATGGTCAAATGGTGAGTTTTGAGGAGTTCAATGAATCTATCTTGGGGATTGTTCTTATTTGATTCATTTACCATTGTATGAATGTTGAGGGACTTTGTAGGGGTCTTTGTGAATTTTTTTTTTTCATTTGCAAGTTTGAGGGGTTGAGACCCTTGAGGGTGAGTTGATGCCTATTAGGTTGAATCCATTGTGAAGAGAGTTCTTTTGATTGAGGATTGGAATTTCCATTGTTGTGAGTCTTCTCCACCTTGGCTCTGCATCAAGAATTTTTTCCAAAGCATGATCAACATCTTTCACCAAATTCTAGCAATGGTCCTTTCCAAGACATATTGACATCCTTTGACCTCATGGTTACAGATATTGAAGAGATCCTCAACTCAAAATTTGATCCAAGTTCACTCAAAGATCAAGAGGATATTGAGCCACTTCCCATGCCTAATGAAGATATCAAATAATCCTTTATAAGCAATCCATCCTTTGAAATTGACCCATGTCAAGAACTTGATCCAAAGCATGTCAAAATCAATTCCAAAATTAATCAAGATCAAAAATGTGTATCTCCAAGATACTACAATGATCTAATGAACATTCTCTTATCTATACAAGATGTCACAAATGATGATCATATCCATATAGCACATATTCCTCCATCTACCCATGAGATGCTTACTCCTAATGGACATGTAGATGATCTTCATTCAAAACAAGAGTCTCATACTCTTGATATCATTACCAAGGAACAAGAGTCTCCTACTCTTAACATTTGTACACATGATCAAGATGCAGAAAAATCTAGAGACATATCAAAAATGGGTCATGAAGAGGGATTCTACATAAGTGGTGAATCAGGAACATCTTGTGAAGGCATACTGAAAATGAATCATAAGGAAGAATTTTACGGGGATAGTGAATCATCGACACCTCTTGAAGAAGCATTAAAATATGATATTCCACAAGATCAAGCCAAATATATCAATCAAAAATTTATCCCACGCATGGAGGATCCTATCACTTATAAACTTGGATCACTTACCTTTTTAAGGGAAAGTTGTCTTATCAATGAAGAAGCTACCACCTTTGAAGATCCACAATAGAGCATAGAAGGATTAGCACCTTGTTTCCAAAGTAAATCATATCTTATTGCAAATAAAATGTTTCAAAAGATGAATTATCAAGGCAGAGGATTAGGCCTACATGAACAGGGTATCTTAGAACCAGTGCAGATTATTGGAAATCCTAAGCATCAAGGTCTTGGTTATTCAGTACTGGGGGAAACTTTATCTAGTGCAAGAATCAACATAGGGAGCATGAAGAGTCCTTACAATGAAACCAATGCCAATACTACAACCAGCCACATCATGAATCTTCATCCACCCATCACCCCATCCACAAATTGGGACCAACATCAAAAGAAATATCTGAATCAAAGTACAAAGAACATTATCAAAGAAAAATAAGCTAAGGAGCATAATGGACAAATCAAATACACATGGACACCAAAGAATACAAGGAAAGAGTATCCCTATCAAACTCCATTAGTCAAAGAAACTATGGGGAAAAATGAGAAAGGGAAATGTATCCATCAAAGATGTCCACAAAGGCAAAAGTAGGCTTCCCAAGTGACATACAAATTATATCAATCAGTTGGTCCTAATTCGATGCACACCTTCGTATCCACCCATCATCTCTCATATTCCAAAGTTTGGAGAGTCAAAGGTTCCAAGCTGTCAACCAATCCATCTTTTATTCCTAAACACACTCCTTCCACACCTCCACACAAGATATCCAATTCTCACATTGACCATGTATTGGAAACCACCCTTCATCATAAGGATTCAAAAGGCACTCTATTGCGATGTGCACACATAGACAAAGTTAACTCTGGTATCAGCAAAGTAGATCAGGAATCTCAAAAGTTGTATTCAAGTGCACGTATCTTGGAAAAACAACTTCTTCAAGTAGGATATCAACAGCACATTATAAAAAAATCATCTACATCGAAACCACCAGGTGGTTTAGCATGAGCTTAAAATATTTCACAAAGAAATACAAAAAAAATATGAAAATCAAAAAAAGATTGAAAACAGTAAAGAAAAAAATTATCCTCCAATGAAAACCACTGTGGTGGTGCTTTAGACAGGTACCATGATGAAAACCTGGAAAACAGGCGTCATGTGTAGAATCAAGCATCTACATGCGCTAGTTCAGGTGGAAGCATCTCATCCCATCCATAATAAATCCAACTTTCCATCCATCTTACATCCATAATAAATCCATTCATTCATAAACCATTGATCCAATATGTTTTCATCCATTTACATCCATAGTCCAAATTATCTTGATCTTGATAAAACTTTGGTGCACACTTTACACTTGCTTATGGTAAACATCTTGACATGGGTCGTTTTCATTGATCCTATCCTATCCAACATTATCTGAGCCATGAAGCATTATCCAAATGAGCATTCTTTATTCGAACACCTTATCTTATCACAAGATAATCCATATCCCTCCATCCATACATCTATCCCATCCATCCATGGCATTCCATATATTGCTAGACACTAGGGGAAGATATTTGTATCTTGCTTCAGGAATAAATCTTGATCTATATCTTCCAAAATATGTGGTGATCCGAACATTGGCAAATGTGAAATCAAATTGGTCAAGCATTTGTGATCCAGAATCCAAATCACTATCCCATGGCATATTTTGACAAGAAGATGTTCCTTATCAAGTTTTATCTTTAATCGAACATCGATCCAAATAATCAATATCAGTCGCATCTAATTCACATGTCAACATCACATCAAATCATTCAAACAATTTTGTTCCAAAATCAAACTTCAAAATCTTGATCAATAAAATCCAATCAATCCATCATCATCTCGAGATATCCTTCCCAATCCTCGTGTTTCTTAACACTATCCTTGCATTGTTGTGTATCCTCAACAATGTTATCATCATCAATCCATCAATCGAATCCAATCAATCCCTCATCATCTTAGGATATCCATACTAATCCTTGTGTCACTTAAACACTATCCTTGCATTGTTGTGTATCCTCAACAATTTTAAAATCATCAATCAGATCAATCAACCTTAGCCTGGTTTTCAACAAGATCCCAAACATAGCACTGATATCATCATACACATCCATATCCAAATCGTCAAAATCATATGAAAATCCAAAAATATCCAAAATCATATCAAAATCCAAAAACACTCATAAAAGCAGAAAAGTTCAAAAACATGGTATTTGAACTACGTCGTCTCTGAGCTTAAACGTAGGAAAGGATAATCTTTGATCAGCCCCCGAGACACAAAATCCAAAAACATTCATCAAATTAGAAAACACAAAAACATCCAAAAATTTGAAAATCAAAACATTTGTAAAACATCTCAAAAATCCAAAAAACGGCCTCAAAACATTGCAAAACACAAAAACATTCAAAAAACCCAAAAAACAAATCCATCTGTCTCATCTCACTTTCACCCGAACTAAGCATTCACTCATAATAAATCATCGTCACCCTCAACCTTTGGTGAAACAATCGGAAACAATTCTAATAGGTCAAAAATGAAAACTTAAATGTCAAGGTCTCAAGTCTACATCAGTAAGTAAACAAGTTAGTTAACTCCTTGTGTTAATAACCTATCATCCAATCAATCCCAAATCAATCATCTAATAATATCATGTCCTAGGATGCATCCTTCCTACAATGGACATCAACATCAGGCATCATCGTAGTTTAGTCTTGGCTAGCAGTATTAAAGAACATTAGCTTGTTTGTTTACTTGATCTTTTTCTCGTTGATTTATCTTATTGCGCTCATTTTGATGACCTCTCGATGATGTCCCAAGCGAAGGGATTTAGAGAAAAAGGAATGGGGCAATGATCATTATCCTTTTATCTGTTGTACTTGTTGGATATTCTTGTAATATAACCTTGGTCATGCGTACTTTGTTTGGTCTGTAGGGAGGGTGTTTTAGGTGTCTTGTTGACCACATAGGAAGGCTTTCCTTTCTATGTTTTGGCCCGAGATGTTTGAAATATCTGAATTGCATTCTGAATAAGGTCCCATATGACTAGGTGTGAATAGGAGTACTCCTATCTAATTGTCGAGTCAAATTCCATCACACTAGGCGCAACGTCATCCTAGTTCTTCATACCTTGATGCATCATTCCTATGTGTATTATCAAACATAAGGTAAGTAGCCCTTTTAAAGTCCCAATTCCTGATAAGCAAATCATCCATCTCTCATCATCATCTCTAATAAAGTTGGCTTGTTGAATCTTCTTGTCATCATCTGATTTCTTCTTTCTTCTCTCTGCGTTAACATCATACCATGACAGTTAATCATCATCACCAATGCATCCATCCTGCATCTGCAAACCATCAGCATGTTGCATATCATTCACATGCATTACATTTTCATCATTGCATAATATACATCTGTTAGTCTAAGCATCTCATAAATAATACATTTGTGTAAAACATCCATTGCATAATCATATAGGCATTATCACATCATCCATCTCACATACATTACATCATCATTTAAGTTGTTTAGGATAATATATATTGGTTATTCTAAGCATCTTAAAACCATCTCCTTTGCATCATCATCATAACCATTCATACGTGCATCTTGAACCTCTTTGTCATGAGATCGACCCTCAAATCGAACTTTTCGCTCAATCTCTTGAGGGGGCAATGTACTAGTATACTTCTTTCCGTTGGGGCATCCAAAAAAATCATAATTTTTCTTAATTTTGATCACGAGGTTATTATTTGAACCAACGCAGCAGGTACATTGCTTCAAAGAGGGAAAAAATGTAGACACGTAAATATACATGCATCTGATCCTAATTCACTAACTCCATTTTCATTCAAAATGGCATCTTTATGGAATATGCTTCAAATTTGAAATCTCCCTTTAAAAGGGAATTTTCCTCCAACATGGCATTAACTCCTCTTACATGTCTCCAACTTGGCATTTAAGACACTTTCTTCTCCCTCCACAAACCAACTTTCAAATTTCAAATTTGAACCTAATAGCATTTATCATGCACAATGACCAAAATGTGCACAACCTTCCTCCATTGGAATGCTGACAAGTGGCACAATGTCATTGGATTTTCTTTTATCCCACATTCCTCCTATCTTTCATTCTTCTATCCTTCTATTCTATAAATAGGGGATTCTTCTATTGATTTGAGGGACACAACTTGATACACAATCTCAAGCATTTTCATCTTGATCACTCATCATCCACATTTCATCCATCATCCAAGAGCTTATCAAGGATTGGGAAAGGGCTACTTTTCACATCAAAGTAGCACCAATCCACTATGAGATACGGTTTGATCATGTTTTCATGAGCTTTCATTTAGTTGTCTTTGTTCTATTTATCTAGTTTGCATATTTTAACATGATTAAGTATTTCATAGGGATGTCATATCTGATTTTCTTAATTTAACTAACAATACTAATGTTTGTTTGTTTTTGAGAAAAATGTAGAAAAGGCATCCACAAAGCCTAAAGCTTCATATCAGCGATGTGTGATATGAACGTTTCTTTACTATCGCTAGTTTCTTTTGTATCGTTGATTGCTCAAATGTTTCAAGTTTTAAATCAACGATGTGTGATAAGTACATTATGGCCCTTTGCATCTATTGGCTCATCGCCCATCGCAGATTGTTGCTTGCTTGTATTTTCCATATTAGCAATGATCAATGAATTCTATGGTTCTATTATTACATCGTTAATCTAAGTATTGCTAAGAGCGATGCCTACATGACCATTGATCTTGTTGCAAAGGACACGTGGCCAAATCTGGAATTATCGCCACCTTCCTTCCATCACTGATGTAATTCAGTTATTAAGATGTGAATCAGCAATGAGCGACGGGTGAAGTATAAATTCAAAGAGGAAGACCTAATCTAACAACTAAGATCTTATCGCATGAGTTGTTCATATAACTGATAGGATACACAGAGGAAAAGGGATATTAGCGATACGCGATGGACGGTCAAGTCTTGTGCTCATCGTGTTACCTTGAGCCATCGCAATTACAAATGGAGGTCTAAAGAACACATCAACAATGAGCGATGGGATATTTGATGTAATATTCCCCTCATCATCGAGCACTAAAGCATCATGGATCGACTCAAAGGAGCAAAGAACAAAGTAGCGATGAGTAATGGACTCCAAGTAAAAGGTAATAAAAGCAAAAGGGACCGACATGGTAGCTTTAAGGGACATCACTAAAAGCAAAAGGGGAAAGCATGAGGACGAAGGGGAGCCATGGATGGAGCTTTAAATCAAAATGAAAAATGTCCAGAATTTGAACTTAAATAGCTAAGTGTCAATTCCCTTGTGCGAGCTTTCTTTTAGGAATTAATGGTGAAGATGCTTCATTCCTTGGCCATAAAGAAGGTTGTTGGCTCATTTGTTCTCACAATTGCTATTTTTTGAAGCAAAAGAATTGGTCAAGTTTGAAGAGAAAGACATGAGGAGCTCAAGCGAAGAATTGCAATGACATTGAAGGAAAACTTTTCTCGAGTAAGCAAGTACTTACACCTCTCTGTATAAATTGTGTTTGAATTGAGTTGGTTAAGGAAAGTTAGGGAGTAATTATGAATGATCTAGGTGTTCAAGGTTTAGAAGGGTTTTTTTTATACGAATTCGCATAAGTTGGTAGGAATTGAGTAAGATTTGGGAGGGTTTTTGCTTGTGTTCTACAAATTGAATTTCTTGTAACTGTAAACCAATAAACCCTCAACTACAAGTCAAATTTGTAAACCCTAGTTATAAACCATGAGCCAGCCTAGTGAATCCTCAAAAGATGGGGATAAATATAAATAGAAGAAGCCTAAGGTTGCTAAACCTAAGCCAGAAGTCTCAGAGAATCCTGCAAAATCTAAAAGGAGAAAAGAGAGATCTTGCTAGGTTCATGGAAGGTGAATCTAAAGATATTTTCGAGGGATGAAAGAAAATTGGTAAAAGACCTACAAGGTAGGGTGTCATGACTAGCAGACTGATTGACAATGCTGCTGCAATTGGTGTGGTCCCATTACCTCAAAGCAGTTGGGAACTATCCTTGTATGCCTTCAGCAGAAGATATGCTAAACATCTAGCCTGTCACTTATGGGGTTTTAACCTTGGAAGGTTGGTGGTACCAAATGTATTTGTTGAAGTGGACTTGATGTTGGAGCTAGCAAAACATTATGATCCTACTGACAAAACAATCAAAAGTGAGAATAGAACCCCACTTCTTGACATAACCAGAGACAGGATTGTGGAGGTGTTTAAGCTAAACCCAAATTACACTATTAGCATTAATTTTCTCAATTTGTGCAATGAGTATGAGCAAAATAAATATATGGGTATAGAAAACATGTGCTTTCTAGGAACATGAAATATGATAAGGGGGTTTCGGTCCTAAGGACTTGGAACCTTTTGATTGTGATGAGTTTTCCAACTATTTCAAGAGCACATACTACTACTTGGATCAAGTCTTGGCCCATAAGTTTTATGCAAGGATACCAACTGCTTTGTTGGTGATGATTATCGATATTCAAAATTGGAACTCCAATAGAGGGTTTGATTATGCAGGGCATATTGTCGAGCAGATGCATAAAGGGCTATTTGGATTGAAAGATGGAAGAGTCCCATTATCTTTCCCCCACTATTCTTTGTTGATGCACATGATTCTTTACATTGGACAGGAGAAATGGAAGAAACAGATTAAGCTAAGGTAGAAAGATGATGAAGGGAATGATTTTCCTGTCCAAATGTGGACTCACATTTGGGACAAAAATTGTCCACAATCAAATTATCTGGCTTTTGTATTGTTGTGAGGTTTGGTATTTAGAGAGTTTGGGGGTGGAACCTCTATACAAAATTTCAAGAGTTATGAGGGAGATTATGCGCCCCCAAGAAATTAAAGGATCAACAGCAACTCATAATTGGGGTGACTAGTTTTTCCATTCACATTACACTTTGATCAGATCTTATGGTTCCAAGGTTGCACCTCATTGCCTACCAATGTATGTTTCTAATAGGTTGGCCTTCATGGAGCTTATGTGGCAGCTAGATTTCATGGACAAGGAAAATTTTAGAATTCCTTGGAAAGGGTCAATGGCAACCCCACAGTGCTCTTTTGCTTATTTCATTGCCACTGCAAAAGAGGGGTATGTAAATTTTGGGATAATGTTGAATAACCTCAAGTTGCCAGTAGATGAGGTCAAAAATTATGACCTTGAAGGATTTGTAAATGAGATGAAAAGAAAGAAGGATTTGTCTAGGTTTTCCCATCACTTCTTATACACTGATGATGTAATTAGAAATTTGACAACTAATAGTGTAGTAACTTCTAGTTAGAAAGAATGGACTGCCATATGTTACATGAGGAAGACATAATAAAGAGAAATGCTTTCTATATCAGTCCATATGATGAGATTGAGAGACCTTATGAAAGGGCCATGACAAAATTAAAGGATTTTAAAAGTGGTGAATTTGTTGCAAAGGTCAAGGAGGTTGCGGAGAAGGAACGGGAACTCAAAGAGCAACAGCAAGAAGCTATGGAGATTCAAGAACAACCTCTAGAGGTTGGTGAAGGGGGCAGGCCTTTGGTTGAATACTCTACTACTGAAATGATTGGAGATGAGAAATCTACAAGTCATGTACCTAATGATCAAGAGGTGGAAAGAAGGTTCCCATCCCCTCAAATAAAAGATGCATTTGATCCATATGTTCCCTAGGACAGAATTGTGAAGTGGCAATATGATGAGGAGGTTGATGATGATCCTAGGGTCAAGGCCTGTGATGAATTCCTTGCTAATGATTCATTTGTGCAAACTAAGGAATTCAAAGAGTTTATCATTTAGCATAAGAGCCAAGACATAAAGAAGAGAATTGAAGAGGCTAAGGCTAATGTGGATTCTTCACAACAAGAGGAGGCAGAAAAGGCAGAGGAGGAGAAGATAATGGTTGAGATAGCAGTAATTACTCCTATCGAGGCCAAAAAAATTGTTAAAGAAAGTGGTATGATGCTACTTCCAGATGGAACCTTACTATTTCCATTGCACTTGATGCAATTAGGAAGGAACCTCAAGCCTCTATGTCAGAGGAGAATTTTGATAACTGTGTCTTTGCTCAAGATTTAGTCCTAAATTGCATACCCTTTCAATTTGGTCAATGGCTCCCAATATAGGAAAGCCTAAAGTGGTGAAATCTATTGAGGAGGTCATTGGTTAAATTGTGAAAAGAGCCACTACATAACCCCCATCCAAGCTACAAATATGACTATGCATGTTGTCATGCTAAGTGTTGACACTGCACAAATATCACAAAAGAAGTATGGTGACTTGTTGAATAACTACAACACCCTCCTGGATGAGTGTAACAAGATGAGGGCCACAGCACAAGCCAGTCAATCGATAAGGGAATTTCCTTCCCCCTCCTCATCTTCTTCATAATTATTAGCTCAAGACAGGGAGACTATCATTGAGAATCCAAAATTTAAAGAAGGAAGTACATGTGGAGAAATACAATGTTAAAAAGGATAAGAAGGAAACTTCCAAGGTTGGTGACAACTTTTTTAATGATATTCTAAAACACAGGGTCACAAAACTAGTGCATAAAGTTGATACTGTTTGGGAGGCCTATAAGAGCATCCATGAGGCCCATGAGAGGTATAATGAAGTCCAAAATTCCTTTCAAAATGATTGGAGTAAATGGAGTGCTAGGGTTGGAGCCTTGAATGAGATGATGCCTAATATGAAAGATGACCTTGAGGCTCCAACAAACATCCCAAATGTGTTGAAGGAAATGGATCTATTGGGTGGGATATCAACTTTTCATGTCAAGCTGGGAGTGCAGTTGTAAAATAAATTGAAAATGTTTAAAGACATGGAGGGGCATGGCATGCCAAAAATACTGAATGATGAGGGTAAAATAAAGGATTTTTCTACCTGGAAGGATGAGTTGGGAGGTCTTCTCCCACATTTCAAGAAAGCAATCAGCCTCACAAATTATACAATGTTGAATCCTGTTGTTGATAACATGGCAGGAATTGAGGTACGAATGAATGCATTTGTTAAAGAGTCTCAAATATTGATGGATGCTAGATACAAACAACACAACACTAAGGTGCAAGAGTTACTAGACATACAATCGCCCACCGAGGACTATAACACATGGCTCAAAAAGTTCACAAATTAAGCCTTTGATAAAGTATTGCAAAAAATATATCCTCTCGGTCAAAGTGATGGTAAGATGTTGATGTGGATATGGTCTCTGCTCTTCTTCTTTTATTGCTTTATGTTTTAACTTCTATTGATTTGGAGGCATGTGGAATACAATTTTTCTCATGGAGGAGATGTTTTGCTCATGGTTGATACTGCTACAACGATAATAGATGCCCTTTGGAGGGCGGGAAGTATCTTCTCCAGACATATGAAAAGGAATTTTGTCTTATGTGGATTTCCCCCTCTCAAAATGCAAATATAACTGTCTTGGGGATGTTTTGAAATTAAAATTGAAATGTAAGTCAAATGTAAAATGTGACTAAATGTGTAATTTGGCCTAAAGATTGTTGCTCCCTTGTTCTTATAAAAGGGAATTCAAGGCCAATTACACGAGTCTTTGGTTGGTGAAGCTTTTGAGCTCATGTAATAGAATTTTGTAATTCAAGCACAAGGAAATAGAATTAACATTGAGTCATAGGTTGAATTCGATTTTGTAATAGGAATAATGGTTTTGCAATGGTGATGGCATTTGAATGAGAAAATACAAGTTCTAGAATAGTTTTCTCTCCTTATACTATGTTACTCAAATTATTGATAAAATGATCAAGGATCCTTTTATTGGTCTTCAATAATTTTGGTTGAATGTATGATTTTGTGTCTACTTTAATTCAAAGAATTAATTAAAATGCTTTGATGAGATCATAGGTTTGTGTGATTGAGTATGAGGATTTGATAAGTAGTTTTCATTTTGGGATATCTAGAGTTGTCTTATTGTAATGAAATATCACAATGGTCTATAAATGTTGAGTTAAATCATTGTTGTATCACAGTTTATTGCAAATTTGAATTTGTTGCCCAATGGATAAGACATTGTTCTATTACTTTGGTTATCTTTGATGTATTTGAGTCGACCCTGGCTTTCAAAGAACAAATCCTTATAGAAAATCATTTATACATCTTAAATTGTTGTAAATTTTCATGAGAGGTTGTCCATTCTCTGCTTTAGATGGAGATTTGTTAAAGAATTAGCCAGATTCTTGAAGGATTTCATCTAATTTTCAAATTAGGAGAATGTACCTGTTATTTACAATGTTTGTGATAAATGGCACAAGAATATCATTAAGTACATTGTAGGGATCACTCTCCTGGGTCTTGCAGAGCCCGAAGTGCAAAGGGAAATCCTAGCAAGCTTTCACCTAGTCATTGGCCAATCCTCACCATTGTTGATCATTGAATTATGGCAAATTCATAGAATATTGTTGAGACTAAGTTTGGTTCTTAAAAAACAACCAACAGGGCTGATTATGTATCATGAAGTTATAGGGGCTTGACCCTTACTTGATTGACATAGTGATTGATCCAAGTCATGAGGCTCCAATTTCTAGTTATCAAAAATAATATATTACTATCAAGTAGTATAAAAATAAATATTGAAAACCTTGTATAACTTAGTAAATTAATAATATTATAATATTTACCTATAAATAATAAGCAAATAGATGTTAATACCATACATATGGTATTCATTATATAGATAGAACCAAAAATGTTATAGTATTATCCCAAGGGAACCATAAAATAATTTTGAAAATGTATAATGAGAATAAAAGAGAAACTAAAATGAAATAAAAGAAGAGTGAAATAAGGTAGACACAAGAGACAAACAAAAGAGGACTTGATGCAAGAATGGAAGGGATAAAACAGCAAAGAGAAATAATTTAAAGCATAAAATTAAAAAGTGTACAGGAAGGGGTAAAAGTTCTATACAACCCATGTAGAATCGTAGTAGACAATTCTCTAGATAAGGATTTAAATGAAGTCATGTGTGTGTAATTTATGGCCACTATCTTCTACGACCCATGTAAAAGTGTGTATATAGGTGTGTAATTTATTTATCTATTCATCATGTAAATGGTATACTCTTGAGAAAGATGTGTGGCCACTATCTTCTAATCTTCTACCTATAGGCCCACCTATATATCTATCTATGTTACAAATATGTATATATATAAGATTACATGTCTCAAAGGTTCATTTGTTATAAAAGTTAAACTATTTCTAGAGCCATTTCCATGTGTGACTCATCATCTCTCAATATTTATAATGTGACTAGGATTCACATGATATGTTAGTGGATGACCTAACATAGAACAAAGCTCAAAAGTAACACCTAGATTATGCAATAAGTACATTGTTCAATTTTTGGATTATGACACCAAAAATAGCACAATGAGGTGCAATGTTAGTTTGACATGGAGATTATTG
Source organism: Sequoia sempervirens (assembly GCA_007258455.2). Lineage (NCBI taxonomy): Eukaryota > Viridiplantae > Streptophyta > Pinopsida > Cupressales > Cupressaceae > Sequoia > Sequoia sempervirens. The sequence goes on along the minus strand of VDFB02288818.1, from coordinate 28,969 downwards.
GACCCTATTGAAGTCAAGGTAGAAAATACAAAAGATTTGACAAAAGTATGGCTACTACTGGATTGTTTAATCCTTTGTAAAATGTTATGCACCAATTGGAGCATATGTGGCATCTACTAAAGATGGACACATGATCCTCGTGTTACCATGAACATTTAGGAGGTGCTCTAGTGTATTGCAAACCATAGTAGTGTTTCCACAAGTAATGTAAGCCATAAGAATGGTCTCGACATTTTTGCAAGATCAATGTTGATAGATCCTCCTTGATCAAGGACATAAGAGAATCAACATAACTGATAAAGAAGCTAGAGGAGTTGAAGGTATGAAGCCACAAGAAGGATAGCATCGAAAAATAATGAAGGAGAGACATAAAGAGGCAATATGAAAAAAGGTAGATGGGAAAAGGGATGACAATGATAGAGAAAAGAGAAGAGTGTTGGCTAGAAAGATGAGGGAGGAGCCCATCCAAGCCAAAATGACTATTGCTAAGAAAGTTTAACACTAGATGTCATGAGAAAATTCAACTCAATTGTCAAACCTATTAAGGCAGTGTGGGTGTGTGTTAATTTCTCTACCTCCTTCAACTTTCACACTAAAAATATTCCTATTTAGTCAAGAGTTGTGGTCTCTAAGAGTTGTGGTCTCTAAGTGTATGTGGTCTTTCACATTGAAAGAGTGTTCAATAAGGGTAGATTTACCAATATATTAATGTTTAATGTCAATATTGTGTCCTTTAATCCCCGGTTTGGTTGAGTAGCCAATTTCACCAATGTAGATGTTCCACACAAACACTCAATCTTATAAACCCCAAAGTTGTGAAGGAGTTCTCAAGGATCTTTGGTGGAAGGAATGAAACTTCCAATAGTGGTATGCGGTTTAAAGTCACATCTCAAGCCATTTTTTTGGAAATTTTGTTGGATATGCCTTCCACATAAAAGAGTGTATCAATTAAGATATCTAGGGGTGGAAAATTGGGGGGGTGAGAGGTCCCACAAGTTTTAGCTTGTTTGATCAATATGCGTTAAATTTGAAAACTCTAGTCAAATGAGTAATTTCCTAAGTAGTGTATTCTTCATCACAAATTTGCAATCTAATAATAAGAGTTTTTAGGATGTCTTCCTTTTGAAAAGGGTGGGCACTAAAATGAATGCATAATATAAACTAAAATTACAAAGTAGACATTCTTCAACTTTACAAATAGTTCTTCAATGGTATTCTCACACCTTTTGATATAAATTTGACTGCTATTAACATATAATAAAATATTTTATGTATTTATAATTAATAATATTTATTAATTATTATTTAATTAAAACAATATACATCTATTTATATAATTAATGTACTATATTGAATTCATTTAAGATATATATTAGATTCCTATCTTCTCGTGCTCTTTTCATGTATGTAATCAAATTTCATTAAAAAAACAAGTGGTTAGAACATAAATATAAGGGAGAAATAAAGCGTACTAAAAACAAAATCATTTGGAGAATTATCAAAATTATATGTAGATAGGTAGATACTACTATCGCCTTGACATTAAATTTTACTAGTATGTTTAAATATTTAATTATGTCAAGATGTCATTTATAGTGGGAATAGGGGGTGGAGTATAATGGAAAACTTGTTAAAAAATAATTGGAAAAAATAAATTAAATAATTGAAATATATCAAAATAAAAATAATGATAAAATATTATAAGAAATATATAGCTAAGAAATTCAATATTAATAATTAAACAATTAAATAAATTGAGAGTAGAAGAAAGGAAAAAAAATGTGATAAAAAAAATTATAAAATAAAAGAAATGTACTCAACAAATACAACATTAATACTAAAAGCTTATATGGTAGCACCAAATACTTAAAATCACTAAAGAGAAAATTAAAATAATCATCTCTTCACAAAAAATAAATATTGTTGATTGATTGTAAATTCTTAAAAATAAAAGTGAAAAATTACTACTTTACATATGATAGATGAACAAGTTTTCACCCACTTAAAAAAAATCAACTTTTACTTTCAAACTTTTTTTATAAATGTAATCTTCATTTTTACTCTTTTAAATGAACGAAAAATATTTATTAAACATTTTTTTGATAGTTTAAATTTTTTTATAATTTTGAATCTTAATAATATTTCATATTCCATATTATTAAATATATGATACATAAAGATATTAAATACACTCCAACAAATGAAGAATAGATATGTGATATGAATCTAAATAAATATTATATATTATAAATATAAATCTAAAATTATTATCATATTTTCATATGATATAGTACTTATCTAAAATTATTATCATATTTTCATATGATATAGTACTTATCGACATACATGGATACATAGATATATGAAGATATATATTATAAATATATATCTAAAATTATTATCATATTTTCATATGATATAGTACTTATTTATGTACATGGATATATGAGTGTGTGTGTGTGTGTGATTTTCATATAAAATAAAAGATATCTATATATATTTATGTTGGATGTATGTTAGATGTATAGATCAAAATGAGATCAAAATGATTATGCAATGCCTTTTTAAGGATTTGTTGGTGGGCCTGGATGAGTCTCTGATGGTGGCCTCTTTGGGTGTGGGCATACCACACCCACGAGATCTTCATTTGCTTGGTGTCTATGGGGCAACAATTAAACATTTCCCCTTCCTCTTGGACCTGGAGGGGTTGGACTTGATTGTGCATTGTAGGCTCACCTCTACGGGGGTTGACCATCTTAGGTGGAAATTCAATTTGGTGGCTATGAGGTCGGCTTCTTGGCGTTTCAATTTTAAGGTCCTTGCCCAGGGTATGTTTGTTCTAGTTTTTTTTTGTCATAACTTTGTTAATGTATTGGCTACATAATTTCGATTGGTTGGGTTAAACTATTTTTTTGCCTCGTCCCTACATGATCGAGATGGTTTTGTTCAGGTGGTGAGGGTCTAATAGATAGGTGGGGTCTCTGGTTCTTGTCATATGTCCTAAAGGGCAATATCCGTTGAGTGTAATGTTTTCTCTTTAAAGTTTAATACAAATACTTTCTTACCGATCAAAATATATATATATTGATATAATATTAATATCTACATCTAATTGCATAATATATATCTTGAGGTATCTAAAATAATAGAGGAAAATATGGACAAGGGTAAAAAATTATAGTTAAAGAGTGATATATGTCAAAATTTTAAAATTTTCTTATATGTCAATTATAATATTATATTTTTATATCAAAAGTAATATTTATAATCCAATAGAATTCATATGATTTTAATATTTTACCTATTTTATTAAATAAATATTATTTTTATATTTTTGACAAGGACTTTCAAATATTCTACAATCTTTTTTATATATAATTGTACAACTTTTTTATGAAAGATTCAATTTAATCAATAAATTAAAATGCCTTAAATAATTTTTTATTTGTATTTTTTTATATTTTCAATTAAATATATTATATTAATCATTTTAAAAAAAAAAATTATTTTATTTTTAATTTAAAAAACATTTTAAGATACATAACATTTATATTGTATTATAACTTGGTTGAAATGTTGGTTAAATTTTGAAAATAAAATCATTTTTAAAAATTTATAATTATTTTATTTTTAATTTAAAAAACATTTTAAGATACATAACATTTATATTGTATTATAACTTGGTTGAAATGTTGGTTAAATTTTGAAAATAAAGGGCAACATAGAGAACATAAAAGAGAATATGGTCTAAATTATATGAGATGACATGAACAAATGACATTTACAAATAGAGAAAATAAAAAATCATTGAAACCAAAATAATATGATAAAGCAACATATTGAAGCGAAAATGAGATGACACATAGATGAGATGATGACACATCATGCACAAACATCTGAAGAGGAGCAATATATATTAAGAAGATTGCAAGAGATGTGCATTTAAATAAATTCAATGAGATAGAAAGACAACTACTAGCACATAAACCATGAATTAGTTCAAAGACATCATTCGCATGAGAATACTGAAGCTGATTTTAAACAAATGAATTCCATTATAATATATCGTGTGCTACAAACTTTAAACAATAGAGTTCAAAATGCAATAAATGTTGATACTCAAAATCGTGAACAAAATATTAATTCATAAAAGAAGTTAGCATCTCAAGTGAAAAGATAAACTTGTTATATCAAGCATGTGTAATGTTTTTTTGAACAAAAGATTAATTCATAAAAGAAATTAGCATCTCAAGTGAAAAGATAAACTTGTTATATCAAGCATGTGTAATGTTTTTCAAGAAAGTTACCTTACAATGAAAGTTGTATTACCACCGAGAGGCCCTATTTGTCATATTTTATCGAAGATACATAAAGTCATAGAGTATTTTTCTCATTAAATGTTGGCACCTAGAAGCCATGTAGAAAGTAGTAGAGTATTTTTCAAGAGAGGTGTTCAAACCATTTTTTAAAATGAAAATTATGTCGAAAATCAACTAAAAAAATATAAATGCAATGAAAAATGTTTCACTTATAAATGCAGCTAGATCTTGAACATAATCGCAAGTGGAGAACAGATAACAGATGGGAGGCAATGACTATGGTACTTATGGTGAGAGTTTCCAAAATTTACCACCATGCCTGTATGTCAATCAAAAAATAGGTTGATTTTTGTTGGTCAAAATTATTGTTGTACAAGCCATTTCACTATATACAAAGACATATTGGACTCGATGACACTAAAATTACATCAAATTGGGAGTCAATTATAATCTATAGCATTTGGAATGGAGTATTGTTTTATTAGATGAAATTGAAAATCATAATGGTTCTGAAGATGAGGATGTTTTACCCAATTATCATAACACAGTTGAACATCACTGTATCATCAACACCTGTTTCTCATATGATGAGGTCGAAATATGACTGTTCATAACAGTTAACACCATTGAAGTGCATTGTTTCTGAGCAAATCCTTGCAATATCAGCCATATGCATCTAAACCTTCAGCTATTTTATCGCAAGTTTCTATTATCAAAGGTAATCGTTCTTTGAATAGCCTGTATCTTTTCATAATATTATCTCTATTACATAACTGCCATGATATTCTCGCTGTACCAGCAATTTTTATACTTATTTGCAACTCGTTTTAATATTAAACGCCATCAAAGTACATACTTTTGTTCGTTGGAAAAATGTCAGCTGGTGCAATTATTGCACAAACTTTTCAAAACAAATTACAATAACAAAAGCATCTCTTCTTAACATCTTTGACATACAATAAAATTTGTGTAAATGAATATGCTACAAATAGCTTTGCAATAAGGCCAGTGGCACTGTCGCCTCTTGACAACCTAAAGTACACAGGCCATGAAACATTTACAGCCACTGAAAAGCCCGAAAGCAAAATAGCTTGAACCCTTAAAATTTTACTACAATACACTAAGCTCTGGGACTATGACGCTAATTTAGCAAGATTACTCATGTCTAAGATTTTAATATCAAGTGTGTCATCGATTTTAACAATTCCATCTGCCCCATCTATGCCTATAAGCTTTCCGGTTCCACCCCGATATTCTCCATTGACAATCTTTATCTTATCTGACTTCTTGGGCAAGATAATCTCAATTTCAGAAGTTGCAGCTGTAACAATTTCACCATTGCCGGAGGGTCCTAATGACACTTTGCACGTTCCATCCTACAGAAGCCAAGATAGCTAATGTTACATTTCACATTCCACAAAGAATCCTCTTAGTCATTCAAAATATTAGATTCAAGCACACACAGACTCTGCATTCGAGAAAATGATAGCAGGATTGTTACCAATAGAACATCTTTAACAACAGCAATTTGTGGATCTTCTCCAGATCTTCTTAAGGTAACCACTATATCTGGAATTAAGCCACCCTCTTGTCCACCTCCTGAGAAAGACAACAATGAAGACAACAAAGCACATTAGGTACATGGATAGGTTAATGTACAAAGAAACAGTACCAACAGAAAAAAGGAGAATAAGAAAGACTAGAATAAAACCTATAGTTGGAGACATGACATCCAATCCAACATTTCCTGGAGTCATTGGTTGTCCACCAGGGGTGCCAGGCAAATATGAGGGACCACTGGGAGTACTGGGAGTAGAAGGTAAGTATGGACTCGGTGTGTTTCCTGCTACAAAGTAAAGATAATATTAGACATAGAAACGTAATAACAAAAAACAACATGCAAAATATATTTTTTCCTAAAATCAACTCACCATAGCTGGGGCTGTCACGAGGTGTGCCTGCTTCACTATAATTACCACCAGGAGTATTGGCCCACCCAGAGCCAGGTGTAGGAGCTTCATAAGGTCTTGATGAAGGAGTCCCAGGCTGCAAGCCAAAACAAGCATCCATTATAAAACTCATGAGTGAACCCCAACCACAAGATTGCTTGTCAAGAAACAAATCAGTCATGGAAGGAAAATAAAACCTGATACTGAGGGGTCCCAGCTCCCCACGAAGCTGGATTTCCCTCCTCCCAATTATCCCTGAACATCAATACGCAGAGAACAATTATAAGACTGTCTTGTCCAGTATTGATTGTTTTACAAACATGAAAATCATTCAAAACAAGCATTTCCAAATAGAGGATATTGAATGGTCTTATCTAACTTTAATCCACAAACAAAGCATTAAAACGCTTATAGCTAAACTCAGTGTCAAAATTCTGTGTTAAAATATTTCATAACAGATATTCCACATCAAGATTAGTAAATGAGCTTATCTAGCTTTAGTCCTGCAACGAAGGAAGAAGAAACTAAAATCAGATGTGAGAATATCACATCTGTGCATAAAAGCACTACTTCACAGATTATTATGTTAAGTTCTTTATCTATAAACATGAGCATGTAATTCAATAGAAAAAGTGATGATTTGGCCAGGTGCAGTGTACAATTTCAAAATCATTTAAAGGGTGCTAGTAAAGATGTGTGTCAGTAAACATTAGATTCTCAATTCCCTGAATTTCAGTTATCATGAACAAAATTTTCCTAGATTTTCCAGTCTACATCTGAGGGCACAATTTCAATCAGTTGTGCATCATTTATCATTTATGGATCACCATACATCATGAAAAACTCTTCATTGCCTCTAAACAAGAATTCCCAAAAGGAGGTTATTTAATGGTATTGTCTAGCATTTGTCTGGTAATGAAGCATAAAAAACTAAAAACTTTAAAGTCCATAAAACATCCCTGTGACTAATCTACAGCAATATAGAATAGTTTGTTGAATTTGCATTAGTAAAATATTCCATGTGGAACAATGGTAAAGTGATGATCTGGTCAGCTACATAGTTCACAATTCCATCATAACTTAATGAATGCTAGTAGAGATGGGTAAAATTTCAATTATCTTGTACTGAATTTTCCTGATTTTTCTGTCTTGATAAAGCATGCTGTTTTTAATCCTTGTATCTATCTGATCAAACAAAAAAAGCTTGTTGGAAGCAGTTGCAAATGGTGGCTGCCAATAAACTTAAGCAGGACAAAGCTGTTCAAGAGAAGAAAAGAACATAACAAAAATGGAGTAATAGGTATTTTATTATAGAGATTACATGTTTTAAAGGAAAGGTTGTGCGCCTCAAACCAATATAAGGTAAATGGAAAAACAATCCCTCTAAGTCTATATACATGTAAATATATGTATGTGTATGCATATGTAACATGTCAAACACAGAAAATATATATATTACAAAGTCCTCAGTAAGATAGGGAAATTTACAGATGGTAAGAAACGTATTCTGCTGCCATCTATAACTAGAATTTTGCCATTTTCAAATTCTTTAGTGCCTTATTTCATAACAGATCAATTCAGAAAGAACCTCATCTCTTATAAATGGACTGCCCCAAAGTCCAGGCTCAGTGATGGCATATGTATAAAACCAGTGGTACGCGGGGACACATCCCCTGCATTTTTTGACATGTCCCAATACCGGAGACATTTCAGGGACGTCTCCTAGCCGTCCCCAAAAATTCAAAATCCGAGGGGGACATTTCTGAAATGGGGGGATGGGTGGAGACGGCATGGGGTCAGCCGGCCATCCCCACATCACCCCCGGCACTTTAAAAAACAACACCCAGCTTTTAAAAAAAAACATTTTTAATTGCAATTTGTGGGGGCCCACACCCCTCTAAGCCCTAAAGCAATAAAATACTATCTCCTATTGTCGCTTATGTCATTTTTACATAAAAAAATTGCAGCCAAGTTAGAAAGACAAAGATGAGGGTTTGAAGGTGCTGTTGGAAAAACAGCATTGGTGAGGAGTGAAGTGAAGAGTGAGGTAGCAACCAGCAAGAGAAGTAAAAGAGGTGTGTTAATCTTCCATTTGTTCTTTTTTTCCCTCAATTTTTTACAATGTTTCAAAGATGGAATGTATGTTTTTTTGTTTTTTTTTTTTTAATTTTCAGTTTATAAATTCCAAAACAAAACAACATGAGCAGCAGTAGTGAGAGTAGTGGGCATGTTGAGAGGGAAGAAAAAAATGAAAGTGGTATGAGTTAAGTGGGACAGCCTCAAAAAAATCCATTTGAATGCCCTTCTGAAATTCTAAAAACTTATTCAAAAGGCCCTTTTAATTCTAAAAAACCTCTCCTTCAATTGGTGACAGCCGTAGACAAAATCAAAAAGAAAAATTCAGGGGGTAGTAGATTGTGAAGGTATCACATTTGCAAAGATCATTTTAATGGGAGCTACACAAGGGTGTATTCTCATTTATTGGGCTTTAAAGCCAAAGGGGTGAAGATTTGTGAAGATATAAAGGAGAATGAGAGGGTGGAGTGTTATAGATTGCATATGGAAGCAGAATCAAAGTCTAAGGGGTTGCCAATGCCAACACAATCAGCTATGCATATGCCCTCTATAGTTGGTAGTGCTAGTGGTGATAATCATATTTCCACGAGAGGGAAGAGAAAGACTATTACTAGTGAGCAACCAAATACAGTTTCAAGTTTGTTCAATGTGCATGCACAAGATGTGGCAAAGTCCTCCATTGGCAACTTTTTCTATGCCCATGCCATCCCATTCCATATAGCATGTTCTCCTTACTTCAAACAAATGTTCAAATATGTAACTGATGTTGATTCCTCGTTCAGCCCTCCTGGAAAACATAAACTATGCACTACACTCCTTGACAAAGAATATTCCAAAGTGAATTTGCTGGAGGACATGAGATAGTGTTGGATTAGGACAGGCTGCTCTACTATCATGGATGGGTGGACCGATATTAGACATCGGCCACTTATCAACATCATAGTCACATGTTCAGCTGGCTCATATTTTCTTAGAACTATTGATTGTTTTGGGAAGCGCAAGGATGCAGAATTTCAGTTTCATATTTTGAGAGATGCTATAGAGGAGGTTGGGCCCTCCAATGTTGTGCAGGAAGTTACTGATTCAGCACGTGCATGCAAATTAGCTGGCATGATGGTGGAGAGTGCTTACAAGCACATCATTTGGATTCCTTGTGTTCATGCGTTGAACAACACATTGAAAGACATAGGGAAAATAGAATGGGTGCAACAAGTGGTGATAGAAGCTAGAGGTATTCAGATGTTTATTTGCAACCATCACACTCGCTCTCTTCAGGACATTTTCAAAGAAGGAATTCCTCAAACCTGTGGAGACAAGATATGCCAGTTATTTTATTTTGCTAGAGAGAATGTTTGAGGTGCAAGGACCTCTACAATTGATGATGGTTAATTCAAAGTGGAGTAGATGGTCTACTTCAAACACTGCAAAAGGAAAAAGCATGAAACAAAAAGTTCTTCGATTGGTGGTCCAATGTGAGGTAAAAAATTGTTTTTTATTAATTTATTGATGTTCATTTAAAAAAATCTGATTTTAATTTTATAACTTGTCTTTTTCAAAATTTTGTTTGCACTTGCAAATATATTTGCTCCCTCATTTCACCAGTTGTGGATGTCATTCGATATGCTGATACGGACTCTCCTAGTCTTGGAGAGATTTATGAGACATTTGAAAGCATGCTTGGAAAAATGAAACAAGCAATTTCTAATAGGGATCCTAATTTGGGATTGTATGAGCAGCACCTTAAGCACATTGTGATGCGGCAATGGAATACTATGAACACCTCGATTCATATGGCAGCCTTTGCTCTCAATCCCAAAAGGTATGCACCAAAAGCTGGTAGGTTGCCTCCCTGTGATGATGAAGACGTAAAATAAGGGTTAATGAGGGCCCTTGGAAAGCTTTATTCAATTGAGGAGTCAAGTTTACAACACAGACAATGGCTTGCTTTTACTAATCTTTGTGGTCCAACATTTGGCAAACCAAAGGCAAAAGTAGATAGAGCTACATTAACTCAAACAGATCCTATTGAATGGTGGACATGGCATCGCAAAGATGCACTAAAGTTGAAGACACTTGCTATTCGCCTCCTTTCACAAGTTGATAGTTCCTCTGTTGCAAAGAGGAATTGGTCCACATACAGCTTTATTCACTCTATCAAGAGGAATAGGCTGACATCTAGACGTGCAGAGGAGTTGGCGGTTGTGCGTAGTGCTTTGGGACTCTAGGATCGTCAAACTTTAGAGTATCGGCAAACTCCAGCTTTACGGTGGGATGTTGATCCAAATGATGACACCTAGATTGATGAGGACACATAGGAGGAATTAGTTGGAGTCCCATTAGATGCGCCAGCCCTCATATTCATAGTGGCAGTGACTCAGAGTCAGACTGATTTTGATGCAGTGTTGGGAGATGCTGATTAGAGGCAGCCTCATACTTTCCATCACTATGTTTTACAATTTGATCATTTAGACATTTGTAGTGCAAACTTGTAGCCTTTGGGCATTTTGGTGTATGTAATATTACTTTTTAGTTTTTTCTAATTTTATATCATATGCACATTGACGATGAATTATGGAAGCAATTAAAATTTAAATATTAATTTGTTCGAGTCTCATGTGAACTGTATTGTTGTGTTTTTAAGATTCTTAATTCTATAACAAATATGTCAATACGATGAATGCCTTATCAATGTTATGATTATCATATGAATATTTGAAACTTCCATATATTTTTAAAATTCTCTATATTTATATATAGCCGTCCCCTTTGCTGTCCCATGCCGTCCCCAAAAATGGCGTAAAAAAAATTCATCACCGAAACACGTCCCCCCGTCCCAGAAACTTGGAGGAACATAATATAAAACCTCATATTTATTGAGCCTTTTCAGGACTCTGAAAATGTCATCTAAGATTCAGAGACAACACCGAAGCTACTTGCAATTATAGATAATATGAAGCCCAACACTGCTTATGCGTACAGGGCAACATGAGGCAATTCAAGAGGCATACAGGAATCAGGAGGCTCCAAATGCATGCAGCATGGAAAACATTGATGAAAATAGTTAATCAACTCTATAGTCCTTTGAATCAGTATCAGAACCCTTCAATACAAAATGCAAGCTTGTTTGGCGTCTCCCTTAATATCTTTTAAAGAATAATGCTTTGCAATTTCCCTAGGCTAGCATTTTTTGACATGCATCTGGATACAACTGTGTTTTTCATCCTTTTTCTATCCAGTGCCACAGGTCTTCTGTGTTCTTAGTCTACAACTGTGTTTTTCATCCTTTTTCTATCCAGTGCCACAGGTCTTCTGTGTTATTAGTCTACAACTGTGTTTTTCATCCTTTTTCTATCCAGTGCCACAGGTCTCCTGTGTTCTTAAGTCTTTTTCTTTCAAACTCTTCAGTAAAACATTGCTGGAAATGAGTAATTGACTGTATCCTTTGAATCAAGATTGGAACACTTCAGTATATACTGAAAGATTGTCACCAATCTCCCTTAATATTTTTCACATTTAATGCATTGAGATTTCATGCACCGTATATCTGGATACAGCTGCATTTCTAATTCTTTTTCACTACAATGTCTACCTTATAAGACTCCTCTGATTATTTTGTTCAATGTTACACAGGAACGTGCCCACTATGGATTTCCAGGCATTTCCATCTGTGGGACATTTCATGGACATGGGAGCAGCTAGGAAACATTGCCAGGGCCGCCTCTGACCAGAAAAATTATAAGGGAAATTCCAGAAATGAGGGAAAATTGATGGGAGATGGCTGGCCCTTACTACCCAGCAAGAATGGCATATTGAATTCAGACAGAATTGACAAGATGCCTTTGAAAATGCCTCTACATGTTCTTCCATGTTGCCAAGAGTGTCTTTTTTGAAGCTCCATTCCTTGATACCAGATTGGTAACTGCAGATGCAACAATATCACCTTTAGCATACTGATTGATGTAGACATTTTGTTTGAAGCTTGATTTTGAATCCAACTTCAGATCTATTCTAACGATGGTATTAGTTTGCTCCTATTTAACTAGAGAAACGGATTTGTTCATGTCTATCTGGGTAACTGTTATTGCATTGGCATTCAGTCTTCTCAGTTGTGGTAGGATTTATTCAATTTCACGTCTACCTGAACAACTGTTATTGCATTGATTCAGTTTTCTCAGTTGTGGTATGTGTATAGAACTACTTTTAACAGGAAGTAACTGTCCAGATTCTCTGTCATTCTTGTTGATGTTCAAATTTACACTTTCATATAAACCTACACTTGTGTGAACATCAATGTAAAAACCCTAGTTTCCCCCTGTCTCTGAATCTGCTAGTTTTGTTTGTTTTTCTGAAGTTTTTGGGTTTTTTGACGTTTTGGGTTTTTTGCATAAAAATAAAGAAATGGCGATTTTTGCAAATAAATAATATAAAATCTAGAGAAAATCATACAACTCCGGAAATACAAGAATCTATTGCCAATACTGATGCTCGATTAATATTTAAGCTTCTGAGACGATTACAATAAATATCCAATGACATGCAATCTTAAAGCAATGATTTTTTATTGAAAAAAAACCTGGTGAAACGCAGCAAGCTGAAACTGATATGATGATGGTACGGCTGCAACAAAGATCCCTTCTCCCTCTGTAAAATGATTGCAATTGATACCAGAGGCTAAGGCGCCACCCACAATGGAGATAGAAAGCCAAACTGGAAGGCGTTTTTGCACTAGATCTGAGGACGGCTTCAAACTGAAGTAGTACGGCCTGCAGCAAGGTACGGCCAGGTACAGCAGCAAGTACAATGGTACGGCCACTTGAAAAATGATGTCCAGACTCCAATATAATATGCGCCTTGATGATTATATACCTTCTGAATGAAACCTTGAGCAAAACCTCTGATGATGAGCAAGTACAATGGTACGGCCACTTGAAAAATGATGTCCAGACTCCAATATAATATGCGCCTTGATGATTATATACCTTCTGAATGAAACCCTGAGCAAAACCTCTGATGATAAATGACCTATGAAGTTCTATGATCTCTTTTGGATGAAGAAATCTCTTTGCTGGCAATAGATCGGATGATATTTCACACCCTCTGAATCGCTCTCACTGGAGATGGCTCATTCCCCAATGCATTCGAGACTGAAACCCTAAGTTTCTGTGCTCAAACCAAACTTGATCAATTTTCAATAACTCAATATCACATAATGGCTCGAATCCCAATGAAAAATGCCTTATACCCTCAAAAGTGCGAATTCCTCAATAATAGGGATTATTAAATAATTCGACTTCTTATTCTTTTAATATTTCAATAGTCTCTGGCATAATTTTTAATCATAAATTTAATCGTCAAATGGCCCCTTTTAATGTTGGGCGACCCCTCAGCCAAAATCACTTAAGTTATAATATAATATTATAACTTTATATTATAAATGCTCCAGTAATTAATATTTAATTAAATCAATTAAATATTAATATCTCTTTCAATATTAACCCGATGCTCGAGCCGTCTGAAGCTGTCAACTGAGGAAGTGATTCTGAACGCTATCAATCCATACTGCTAAAAATAGCAGGGGTCCCACGCTGAGTGCTGAATACTGCTAAAAATAGCAACTCAGGCTAGAAGTGTCCGAACGAGCCCGAACGAAAGCCAACTGATCAAATACTGACAATCTGAAGCTGAGCCAACTCTATCAAGACCCTCTATCCAAACTATTAGCCTACGAGGGTCGCATAATAGGCTAATCCTGTGCTCCGAGAGATGTCAACTAGAAGGGGGACATGACAGTCCGCCTCCCGAAATTGCTTGTCCTCGCTAAATCTCAATGCCTGATGTCGCAGTATCCTCGCCTCCCATGTAGCATCCCCACTGTGCAAATCTCTCCATTTCACTAGATATTCTCATAGTCCTACGAACTTCTTACTCCGTGATGGACTCAGTAATTAAGATCAATTCTTTCCTCATCCAAGGAGGTAGAACTGCAGACGGTACCACATGGTGTCCCAACGCCTTCTTGAGGCGTGATACATGAAAAACGTTGTGTACCCTGCTCTCTGCTGGAAGCTCAAGCTCATACGCCACCTCTCCAACTCGCCTCAAGATCCTGAAAGGACCGTAATAACGTGGCTTAAGCTTCTCTGACCCACTCTTCCTAAGAGTGGACTGACAGTAGGGCTGCAGCATGAGGTAAACCATGTCACCCACCTCGAAATGCCTCTCCGTCCTCTTCTGATTTGCGTACTGCTTTTGCTGATTCTGTGCCTTGGCAATATTCTCCTTGAGAGCCTTCATGGTATCCTGACTCTCCTGCAATAAGTCTCCAGCACTCGGCACTCTACTGCCGCCAAGAGCAAATCTAGGAAAACTCGGCCATACCCATACAACGCCATAAAAGGGAGACATCTCAATAGTCAGTGTGGAATGTCGTTGTAGCAATACTGCACAAAATGAATCCACTGGACCATGCCTTCGCTGCCCCGGCAATATACTTTCGAGATATCCTCCACCCACTTATTTACTATCTCCGCTTCATCACCATGCGGTAATCTGGTGCTTGGAGTGAGCTCGTCCCACAAAGTCCCAACACCTCCGCCGGCGATTCAAGAACCGCATTCATCCCTGCCGCCACAATGCCCGGCAATCCATGTAACTGGAACACCTCACGAATACCTTCACCGCGGTAGCCGCGGTAGTTGTGGTGATCGAAGAAGTGGGCATACCGTAGTCGACCACAACTACGATGGCGTACCTCGCCTTGGGCTTTAGCAAGCCCGTAATAAAGTCCATCGACAGTATTCCCACTTCCCCGTCAGAATCGAAGTGGTCGCACAACCGGGCCGTATGTGTTCTCCCACTTGTTCTCGGCCGACAAACAGGCACTTCACGCATCTATTGAAGAACATCTCGGCTTGAGTCATTTCTGTGAACCTCCTCAATTGCCTCAGAGGGTTTGAAGTACCCGGATGTCCGGCCAGAGGCACGCCATGAAAGGCCCGCAGATGATTATGTTCACCTCCACTCCTCGACTGCAACTGCTTCTGTAAATGATCAAGTCATTCACAAGTGTATACCCGTATCAACCGCCGACCTCAACAATGCTGAGGCCCGTGTGTCCTTCGTGATACCACAATCATATGCCTCCAATCCTCTCAAATCTGAACCATAGAGCTCAAATATGGCCTACGTGAAAGAGCATCAGCTACTACGTTCTGTGTACCTTTGATATACGAAATATCAAAGTCATAGGCCTGCAATTTACTGACCCACTTCTGCTGACGATCATTAAGATCTCACTGCCCTAAGAAGTGTCTCAAACTGTTATGGTCAGTTTTTATGCAAAATTTGCTGCCAACAAGATACTGCCTGAATTTTGCTAAAGCATGCATGATAGCGAGCATCTCCTTATCATATATGCTATAAAGTCTCTTTGGCCCTCTGAGCTTACGGCTCTCATACACAATCGGGTGCTTGTCCTGCATAAGCACCGCACCAATGCCCTCACCTAATGCATCGCACTGAAGCTCGAAAGGCTTCGTAAAGTCTGGTAGTGCTAAAACAGGGCATGTAGTCATCAACTCCTTAAATTTCATAAAGCATTCCTGTGCCTCAGGAGTCCAAATAAATGCACCCTTCTTCAGTAAATCTGTCATAGGGGCTGCATGTCGTGAATAACCATTCACGAATCTACGGTAGAATCCACACAAACCTAGAAACCCTCTCAACTGTGTCAAGTTTGCCGGTGTAGGCCAGTCAATAATAGCGCGGATCTTTTCAGGATCCATCCGCACTCCTCCTGCACTGATGATATGACCTAAGTATAACAATTCGGTCATTCCCAAATCACATTTGGATTCCTTGGCGTACAAGGACTCCCTCTCCAAAATACCCAACACGGTCTCCAAGTGAGCCAGATGCTCCTGCCAAGTCCTGCTGTATATAAGGATATCATCGAAGAAGACCAATACGAATCTCCTCAACTGTGAATGAAAAACCCTGTTCATCGTGGACTGAAATGTAGCTGGTGCATTAGTGAGCCCAAATGGCATCACTACGAACTCAAAGTGCCCACAATGACATCGGAAGGTAGTCTTCTCTATGTCCTGCTCACGGACCCTGATCTGATGATACCCCGACCGTAAATCAATTTTGGTGAAGTAATAAGCTCCATGGAGCTCATGAATAAGCTCGTCAATACGCGGTATCGGATACCTGTTTTTGATCGTCCTCTTGTTCAGGACTCTATAATCGATACACATGCGTAATGTGCCATCCTTCTTCTTTACCAACACAACTGAAGAAGCGAATGGTGACTTGCTAGGCCGAATGTGACCCATAGCAAGTAACTCCTTTATTGTCTTTTCTATCTCATCCTTCAACCTCTTAGGATGCCTGTAAGGAGTTATCATAACGGGCTTAGCGCCCTCCTCGAGCTCAATAATGTGCTCTATGCCCCTGTCTGGAGATCTACCTGGTGGAATATCACTGAATACCTTATCATGCTTAATCCTCAACTGCTGTATGTCTGGATGATATTCAGTGTTTTGCTGTCCCTCCTGTATAGGTGCTAAAGTGCACTCGGTAGCCCACTCAACCATGTCGTGACGCATGAGCCTCTCCATCGGACGAAAAGAAATTGTTTTGATGCTGCTGTCCCGAATTGCTTTTAGTATGTGTGTGTTCCCGTCAACATCAAAACGGATCTCCATGTCCTTGAGACGAAGAGTGACTTCCTCCAATGAATGAAGCCACTTCATTCCCAAGACCAAATCAATATCTCCCATATTAACAACATAGTAATCAGCCTTGAACTCATAATTGTTCAAGCGTAAAGGGAGATCCTTTATCATGTGTTCACACCTCAAGGTGTATCCGTCGGCCACCGTAACCCTAATGCCCTCGAACTCCTCAGTGATGAGTCCGCGTTTCTCAACGAATCTAGCATCTATGAAGTTGTGTGTAGCTCCAGTATCAAGAAGGGTAATGACCTCATTCCTAACACACCACTTAATCCCGAATGAGCCCTCCTCACAATGCTAGATAAGCTGGCCTCCCAGACTGGGGTGCTTCCGCCCTGCTCGCTTCTAGGCTCTGGCCTCTCGGGCTCAATCCTCGGGAATCCTCCTACCGCTCGAATTTTCTGATTCCGAATCCTCGTAGTAAGCCCACATCACTCGATTTGCCTTGCCCTTAGGCCTCAAAGGACAATCGTGATTGGCGTCATAGGGACCTTTTGCAGTAGAAGGAAAGCTTCTTCCTGCGTAGATCATTATGCCTCTATCCAAAGGTGGAGCTGCTGATTTACCTTTTGAATCGTTCTTAAAATCTGATTTTTCTTTGTTAAAATCAGATTTGTCTCTGTTTTTGTTAAAACCCTTATTGTCCCTGAAAGATGAATTACCTCTCGAGTTAAATCTACTAGATGGTGCTGCTAACTCCATACTACGAGCCTTCTTCATCGCTTCCTGTAATGAAGGAGGATCAAAGGCTTTGATCCAACCTCTCAGTGGCTCGGTCAAACCCTCCATGAAGAGTACTACCAATCGCCTCTCTGAAATGTTCGGAACCATGACTGATAACTTCTGAAAGTCACCAATATAGGACTCCAAACTGCCACTCTGTCTCAACTGAGCCAAGTCTCTGAAGTAGGATTCTGGATCCTTCCTGTCAAACCGCTCAACCAATCTGTCCACAAACTCCTGGTATGGCGTGATCCTGTCATGCTGTAAGGTCACCATACCGTGGTGCCACCAATCGTAAGCCACTCCCTCCAAATGTAGTGTCGCATATCTGATTGCATCTCTCTCCGCCATCGGACGCAATGTAAGAAATGTGTCTAGCTTACTAATCCATGCCTGGGTTGTCACCTTACCACTACCATCGAACATCGCTAGATTAAGCCTGTTGGTTGCATGTTTTAGGTCATTGTTCTGGTATCTAGGTCTCCAATCCTGACGACCTCTGTGGTGCTCTCGCCTCTGAGTGACAAAACGGTCAAAAGAAATCCTCTCTGACCTCTGGTGGTACTAACTCCCACTCCTCGTTCGCTGCCATAAGTGTGTCTGCGAACAACTCCTCATGCTCCTCCTCTGCAATAGCCTCCTCGGCCTCCTGTCTCACAAAAGTAGGCCTAGTGGGCCTATCTGCTATCCGTGAGGCTGTCCTCGGTGCTCTGCGAGATCCTGCTTCACTCCTCTCATCGTCACGATGCGGTGACGGTCTCCTCGGAGTACCCAATCTCTGAAGTGCCACTGCCAACTGCTGCAATACATCATTCGACCGCTGCTGGACCTCGCACATACCTTCGAGTGCATGCAAAACCTTCAGATCATCCCGATTCCTAGGGTTTTGAGGAATCTCTATCTCCCTGAACATCTCGTTTTATCTCGCCTCTAGCATTCCTATCACCATATTTCCTGGCCGGCCACTCAAACTCGCTAAGTTCAATCGAGTACCGTCATGCAGGTAATAATTGCGGAGACCTAAATCGTTTCGTCAGATAAGACTGCTAAACCCTTAGGATGGCAGGATTTAGCTCTGATACCACTGTAAAAACCCTAGTTTCCCCTTGTCTCTGAATCTGCTGGTTTTGTTTGTTTTTTTGAAATTTTTGGGTTTTTTGACATTTTGGGTTTTTTGCATAAAATAAAGAAATGGCGATTTTTGCAAATAAATAATATAAAATCTAGAGAAAATCATACAACTCCGGAAATACAAGAATCTATTGCCAATACTGATGCTCGATTAATATTTAAGCTTCTGAGACGATTACAATAAATATCCAATGACATGCAATCTTAAAGCAATGATTTTTTATTGAAAAAAAACCTAGTGGAACGCAGCAAGCTGAAACTGATATGATGATGGTACGGCTGCAACAAAGATCCCTTCTCCCTCTGTAAAATGATTGCAGTTGATACCAGAGGCTAAGGCACCACCCACAATGGAGATAGAAAGCCAAACTGGAAGGCGTTTTTGCACTAGATCTGAGGACGGCTTCAAACTGAAGTAGTACGGCCTGCAGCAAGGTACGGCCAGGTACAGCAACAAGTACAATGGTACGGCCACTTGAAAAATGATGTCCAGACTCCAATATAATATGCGCCTTGATGATTATATACCTTCTGAATGAAACCCTGAGCAAAACCTCTGATGATGAATGACCTGTGAAGTTCTATGATCTCTTCTGGATGAAGAAATCTCTTTGCTGGCAATAGATCGGATGATATTTCACACCCTCTGAATCGCTCTCACTGGAGATGGCTCGTTCCCCAATGCATTCGAGACTGAAACCCTAAGTTTTTGTGTTCAGACCAAACTTGATCAATTTTCAATAACTCAATATCACATAATGGCTCGAATCCTAATGAAAAATGCCTTATACCCTCAAAAGTGCGAATTCCTCAATAATAGGGATTATTAAATAATTCGACTTCTTATTCTTTTAATATTTCAATAGTCTATGGCATAATTTTTAATCATAAATTTAATCGTCAAATGGCCCCTTTTAATGTTGGGCGACCCCTCAGCCAAAATCACTTAAGTTATAATATAATATTATAACTTTATATTATAAATGCTCCAGTAATTAATATTTAATTAAATCAATTAAATATTAATCTCTTTCAATATTAACCCGATGCTCGATCCGTCTGAAGCTGTCAACTGAGGAAGTGATTCTGAACGCTATCAATCCATACTGCTAAAAATAGCAGGGGTCCCACGCTGAGTGCTGAATACTGCTAAAAATAGCAACTCAGGCTAGAAGTGTCCGAACAAGCCCGAACGAAAGCCAACTGATCAAATACTGACAATCTGAAGCTGAGCCAACTCTATCAAGACCCTCTATCCAAACTATCAGCCTATGAGGGTCGCATAATAGGCTAATCCTGTGCTCCGAGAGATGTCAACTAGAAGGGGACATGACAATCAAGCATGGGAAGCCAACAAATGTGGGATGCGATTTTGCAAGACAACCTCCAGGATTAAGAAGCTAGCTCTTTGGAGGATTTTCATTGAGCTCTTGAATTCACTTCACAAGGAAAAGGGTGAAGGAACTAAAAATGAAAATCTATTTTAACAAGGCAATATGCCAATCAAAGTCTTTCTATTTACATAAGACTAACTACACAAGATTTTATAATCAAATGAGACAAATAGACAAAACTTTAGCAATGAAGGACAAAGACGTGCACAGTCATTAATTTGCAGAAGGTTGGAGGTTGCCTGAAAGGATCAAGCAGCCCTAAATGCACAAATCAAGGCTGCAAATGCAAAGAGAAAGACAGAAGAAAACTCATAGGCAAAACCTAGATAAACACACTGAACAGAGCATTTTATTCATAAAAAGCCAGGCAATGACAAGCAAACACAAAAGGTTGTTTACACAGTTACATATGCCACCATAGATATAAACAATAAGATAAAATACATGCTCAAAGTTTTGAATCTGCACGCTCTGGATACAAAATGACAGAATTTTGTTAGTCAAATCTCCGCAGTTTAGGTCAGAAAAGGCAGAAGAAAAGGGGGAGAATCATAGAGAACCTAAGAAAAAAAATGCCCAAAAGGAATGAAATCCTCCACCATCTGTTAACAATCCTACATGGAGAAACACCTGTCCATCATCTTGCTAGCACTGCCAAAAGGAGTTAAATTAATCAATGACTGATGAAGCAGAGGAATGGGAATAAATACTGACATTTTCCCATTGAACGGCTCATAGCTACCTTTTTCTGTATGCAATCGTGCAAGATTTTCTGCATATTAAAACCCTATCATTTTTCTCCCAAAGCTCTCTGCTATCATCCTGATGATGGATCACAGAGTGTGATTCGAAACATTGATGCAAAAAAGACCACACAATCAAATCCGGAAACCAGCTCAGCAATACTTCTTTCCTACTTAGATTTTCCGTCATGAGCTTCTAATGTAATATTTAGGTCAAATAATGTTAAAGAGGTAAAGCCTCTTTTATTTATTGTGACGTGAGCTTTTACTTTTAACTATTAGAGCATAATGAGAACTTACTTTTGATTTTAGAACATGACTTTATCTTACACTCAAGCCCCTTAGTTAAAATGAAAATCATTTGATTTAATCAGATAAGCTCCTACTATTTTGTTTTGCATCACAGGCCCACCTTGATCTCTTAATAAAATGGGTTTTATATAAATAAAAACATGAATATACTCACTTTACAGTAAAAGATTTTTAATGATGCCTTTGGAAATGTTTTTTGGTTCCCACAATCTTCTTGGTGAATGATGTAAATAAAAATCATAATTTAAATGATTACACTCAATTCAGCAATTCAGCAATGCTAAGACAGTCCCAAATGTCAAAAATGTTTTGCCCACACCTTCAAATCAAATTGGGCTGGACAGGTGTCTGCTCTCCATTGGTTCTGCAGGCAGCTAGGGTTTCTAGGGTTTTGGTATTCTATCTCAAAATAAAGCTTGCTTGAGGCTCATTTTGTAAGGGTTCTTCTTTGGTTTCTCTAGCAAAGAAATGTAATTTTTGCATTTTCTACAACTGTAACAGGCCCCATGCCTTTGGATGAATGAAATTGTTACCTAACTTTCTCACTTCTAGTATATTGTGCAAACTCCTCTGCTTTTACATTAGTATGATTGTTTTCTATGTTTCCTAAGCTTGTAAGTTGTGTTAAATTTGTTTGCAGGAGCTAACTGTGGAATATTTCTTTCCCTCTTAGTGTTTGATAAGCCTTACCCTCCTTACAAACCTCTAGAAACTAGTATAGCAAGGAGTTGGTAAATTTCTTGGTAATTTTATTGATCACTCTAATTTGGGTGCATCGCCGCCCTCTTTGCTTTTTGCATCTCTTTCTCTCCCTTTTCCTTCTATGGGCTGTTAGTTCTAGGATTAGATTAGAGTTATTCAGTGCTGGGTTGGACCAACACTGGTGCATTTAGGTTAGAGAGGAAGCCAGCCTTCTCTAGAGGTCTGACTTTGACAACAAGGGTCCCACGCCTGAGATCAGTCCCATTGTGTCATTGGAATATTAAACCTAGTTCAGTAGAGTGCAATTTCATATAACAAGAAGGCCCCACTACCATGTCATATCCATTGGCACCAATGTTGCAAACTTTTTCCGAGCATCCTTGCAGTTTTAAAATGATGCACCATTCGTCTGATGGAAATCCTATTTGGATAATTGAAGCAATCTTACAATTCCTGCCTGCCACGATACTCCAACATAACTGGGATGCGGAACCATTGGATGGCTGGAGATCAGACAGTAAGTATTGGATAAAATGGACTTACTAATGAGCTACTGGAAGGACTTCCTTCCCAAGCACGAGTCTTTAGCTCAGTATTGCTATTGAAATGTTTTGTTTTGTTTTCTCCATGGTCATGCAAGCTTCTGTAATATAAATCTCTAGTTGTGAAAGTTTTCCATTGGTTTTGACTGCAGAGGAGTCTCAAATTTGGCTGCATCCTTCTCTTAAGATTCCACATAATCAATATTAGCTGCTCAATATATCACTTAGCTTGGAAATTGAATATATTGGCTATAGTTTATTTTTGCATATGACTATGCAGGCTATTTGAATTACTTGGCTGGTGCATTGGATATGCCAAAATATGGATCGCAAGATGTTTCTATGCTGGAATATGCCTTTTTATTTATGATATGCCACCTCAAACCTCAAGAAAGCATTGACATTTCAAGCTGGCTTTCCTCTGTCACTGCACAGACTTTTCACTAAGACGTTTTACCTGTTTTGTATATGGTTAGTTTTTTAATTCTCTTGTGCCAAGCTGGAAGATGGCTAAATTTCAATGGATGTATGGCTGCAAGGCTCAAAACAATATTTGCCCAGTATTTTGATATTGTCTGCACAAAATGGAGGGCTGTGCCACACATTCACAGAGCTCTTTTGATAGGCTACTCAAGCCTTCCGTTCTTTCATGCCAGGCAAGCATCCCATAAATCTCCTATGTAAATTGATGACTTGCCAAAGTTACAACTTTTAGTGCACCATATAATGCTTGTGCAGGCAAATAGAAGCTGCTTCCTTTATAGTTATGTTAGACTTATGCACTGCATTACGTAAATATGTATTGTGCCAATATCATTTCCAGCACCATAATACTGAACCCATTCCTTATTTTTTCCCAAATGCTACACCATCCTCCTCTCATGGCTGCTCACAAGTCTGCTGAGGGTTGACTAAAATAAAGACCGTCCTACTGTCCTGTGTGAGATTTTTAAATATGAGCACTAGTCTCCTCCCAATGCCTGTGTGGTATTTTGTGTGTTGGAATTGCTTGAAAACATTTGAGCCATAAATATGAGGCTGTGCCTCATTTTCTATTGGCTAGTATTCAATATTGTCTATGATTTTAGATTATATCATTAAACTATTGATTTTTGTTTGCTTTACCTGATACTTTCCTTTAGCATGTTGGGCCAACCTCTGACACATTAGACCCCACTTGGCCAATAGGGCATCAATAACTACTAACTCCAGTCAATAGCACATCTCCATCTGAAATAACACAAACCTCTTTCAAAATGGAACCTGTAAAATAATGGAAAATTCTAATGCAAATCCAGGTTTCAAATTTCTGTGCCTAAAAATGCACAACAATTATCGATATCAATTTTTTGTTGCTTTAAAAAAACTTTCACATTCTTGTGCATTCTTATCCACTGAGCTCACAGATATAATTAAGCAGATGTAAGCTCAGTTTTTTTAGCATTATTGAGATATGTTATCATGTTATCAGTAATTCATTATCCATTGTAGAATTTGTTGTGTACAAACCATGTGCACAATGAACGCTCATGATCCAGTAAACTATCATAATTTTCAGCTTTTAATTCAGTAGTAGTGCTTGTAAGGCCTAGTGTACCAGCCTCTTTCCACTTTATCAATTCCTGAGTACTCAAGGAAAGACAGATAAGACATCTTTGGATGGCTACTGCCAGAAATTATAAATGAATTTTTGGGGTAAGCTGATTATCTTGTCAGAGATATTCCAGTACTGTTCTATAGCAGTAACATCATAAAAACAAACTAACAAATCTAGCGCCTCTAGAAAGACTAGGGCCTTCCAAAAATCTCAATTCAGCTCTAACATTATGTAATATAGTTCTATATTGTATATGATGAATGCCTTACTAGTTATTTATGAATAATTGAAATTTTTTATATTTTTAAATTTTCCCTATTTATTTACTTGCCATTCCCTGTCATCCCCTAATATAAGGCTTCCGTACCCTACCATCCCTGAAAGCATTCCCCACTGTCCCCTGCCATTCCCATCCCAAAAATGCTATGGAACATAAATTTTGATCAATGATCACAATATTTTTTGAACAATCTTGGCGTGTTGGTTTCAAGTTGTTAAAAATATTTTACAGGTGTAATAATAAAAACATATGGGCAGAGAGCTTAATTTTACAGTTGCTGAAAAACCTTTTTCTGTGTTGATGCTTTTAATGTGTGCTAAGAGTCTCCCTTAGGTTTTTGACTGTCACATCTTTCAGTTTAAAACTGGTATTCTGGCCTGAATTCTGTTTAGTCAATAGACATCTTGAAAGCAGTGATGAGGAGTCGGTATCGTAAAACTTGTTATTGTTGTGTTTTTTATTTCAAGCTCTCAGCTCAGCAAGTACATGCTCCTGTAACTATACTTTTAATTAATAGATTTAGCATAAACATTCAATGTAAATTTGTTAAGACCGTTCTATGTTGAGAAATAAGAAGTAAATCTTCATTGATTTAAATAATTTCATCAGTTTTTAGAGATTAGTCCCTCCAACTGACTCAACATTTGTGAGAATAAACCTGATTTGGGGCAACATTCTGGCCATATTGACAAGTCAACAGTAATTGTTACAGGTATAACATGTTTAGGGCACTTCAATACTAATGTAAGCAAACCCATGCAAGTTGCAACTATGACAGCAAGGGATTTGAAATATGATGTCAATGGGACATGTTTAGGGCACTTTAAGACTAATGTAAGCAAAACCCATGCAAGTTGCAACTATGACAGCAAGGTATTTGAAATATGATGTCAATGGGACTATACAAATTAAAGACATAATATGAACACAAAATACAAGGGAAATGATGGTATCAGACAAGCAACAGATCAATGAAATGCATACCTCATAGGAGTCATTGTTGCAAGAGGATTCCATGCACGATCCCGCATAGGAGTTCTCATACCATCATGAATGGGTGTTGCTGCAAACAACAAGTGAAGAATATATGATCAAATGTCATAATATTCCATCTCTGCTTGGGTAAAAAGTACCAACAACCTCACACGCCAAAAGCTAGTGCCAGTTCTTATCTGCCTACTTATGAGAACTTATAAAACAACACCATTTCAAATAAATTATTCCATTTGTTTTGCAGTGGTAGATGTACTACACTTTGAAGCCAATGGCATTTCTCAACTGTACATTAAAATAGGATGCATACCAGATGGATCTCCCCTAATGGGAGTCATGTAGGGATGCATTGGTGTTCTTGAAGGATGCATTGGTGTCTCACTTCCAGCTCCATATCGAGGTGAATCTCTGGTAAAAATAAACAAAAAACATGAATTTAGATGCTCAAATAAAATGCAAACATTACACTCATGAAAGAGGTGCTTGAAAATAAAATGCAGACAAACATACCTTGCAGGAGTTGCACTTCCTGTTGTGGCTGTATCAGATAGATGATCGCGATTGACTGCAAAACAGCAAGTCTGTCACTGATTGGGAAACAATGGATAATTTTAGCACGACGACTCCTCAAAATTGATGTTTTCAGCACATACCAGTAACAATTTTCATTTGAGATTCTAGCTCAATCCTCACAGATTGACCATGTACATCTACAACACGTCCACGATACCCCTTAAAAGGGCCCAAGCGGATTTTCACAGTTCTACCGATCAGAATATCCTCATGCCTCCTTCCACCCCTGTGTCTTCCTCCACCTGCAGATTTGGTAAATTGACAGTATAAGTTACAGAAAATCATCCATGTGACACTACTCCATCCACCAAACTAATATTGAATATATGAGGAACCTACCATCATATTGGGGATTGCCCCCACGAGGTGGCCTCCTTGGAGATGGCATTAATCCTGATGGTGGCCTTAGTGCTCCAAATCTTGAAGTTAGTGAGCCATTGTTCTGAAAAGGCAGATACATACAAATGTTTTATCATTTATATCATATGAACAAATCAACTCAACAAATAGTAACATTAAAAAAAGTTAATGCATCCAAAAAGAGGTATACTTACATCTCGTTCATTTCCTCCCCGTGATCCACCAACAGCAACACAGGACTGGGCCCGTGCACAGATGTACCCGCCATTCTCAAGGTGATGACGGTCATGAATGAAAACAACACCTCTATTCAAGTGCTCAATTGACCCCTGTTTGCCCTGATACAGAAAAGGATAAAGAAAGTATTCTTAATGATAATATAACCAACATCTCTTAGTGTCATGCAGTGATGCTCCAAATGAACCTTAAATAACAAAATCAGTATAGAACACAAATATCTCACCTTGAATGGGCCTTCAAGAATTCTAATGACATCTTTCAGAGAGACTGTATTCATGTATTGATCTTGTGCTTTGAAATTTCTGTCAAAAAGTTTCTTTCGAATATCTCTCAACTTAACAGTGACAAGTTCCGATCTCTCTGGAACACCCTTCAAAATCTACCATATAACAAATGTTGAATATAAAAGCCTTTTGACAACGTAAAGGAACATGTATAACAAAATTGTATCAGTCATAAATTCAGCCAGTTCCATAGTACCTGAAACCCATCACTCTCCACACGTACAATTACACCAAAACTTGTGTGACTGCAGTGCACCAAGAAATTAATTACTAATATGAAAGCAGTAAATGAAGTGACGAAAACAAAAAAAAACCCAAAAGGATTCTCATATATTTTTCTAGTTCAACTCACTCAAGTTGCACAAGATCATGTAGTTCATAGTCTCCTAGTTTAGTAACCCCCGAAGTTATTTCAGAGCTTTCAACAACATTGTCAGCAAATACGTGAATCTGTAGGCAAAGTGCAAAAGTGTTTATAATTAAACATGTTAACAGAAACAAATAACATCACTCGGACAGAATTTTATCATTCAGCTGTAACACTAAAGGATCTGATATACATGAAATAATAGGAATAGCAAGGCATGAGCATCGCCTATAACTTGGATCTTTAAACCCACCCAAAAATCAATACACAAGATACCTTCCAACTGCTGGTACAATGACAAGACAACACATTTGCATCACTGAAATTCATATCAAACATAAAAACAACTCACATCTTCTTTGGTCGTATCAGATACCAGCACAAGAACATGATTTTCCACTTTAACAACCATGCCAGTAGCACCTTGATGGTTGCCACTCACAACCTTCACATGATCACCAGCTTTGAAGAATTTGCAGAGCTCATTCTCCTTGAAGGTCAAAGTTCCCTGTACAGGAAAACAGTATTAATCATTACATAGTTTCAACCCCATGAGCTGAAGATATTTATAGCATGAGAGAAAAGCATCAAGTTGAATTAATATTTACCTGTATGCCCTTCTCTTTAGGTTTGATATGGATATTATCCTCCTCTACTTTCTCCACCCATCCCATTAAGTTTTTTAGGTCTCCTCGAACAACCACAACTGCATCACCCTTCATGAAATGACCTTTCTTTCGATTGGCCAATAATGTCGACAAGCCAGCAACATCACCACTTGCATCATCTCCAGGCTTTTGAAATTTTTGAAGCTCATCAAATGATGGTTGAATATTCTGGGAACTAATGGATTTCATGGATACAGTTTTGTAGACATATCCATCCTTGAACATCATACCCTCAATTGTCTCAAATACCTCTCCAGTAACTGAATCCCGTTTTCGTTCAACAGGAATGCGCATGTCTCTGAGCAAAATATGGATGGTTCATTGAAGATTACTTGTCGATCCTCTAGAACTTAAAATTCTCCAGGAACAAAAAAATTAATAACAGCATTGGAAAAGTAAATTACTTGACTTCACGCATATTGATGAAGCGCGGTGGAGGGACAAACGCCTTCTTCTTCCCTACATCCTTTCCCTCCTGCATATAAGGTGCAGACTTGTGAATTGTAAGTAAATTTTTAAAAGAGCAACTTCATCTTTTAAGCTATGAGATATTTCCGCTATTCCTTAAGCAATAGGACAGCCACACTTTACCAATTTATTTGCCATGGCTTGCAAATCTATCCTAGGAACCAGCTTCACCGTCACTCTTTGTCTCACGTTGTCCACATCCATGACCTGAGTAATGATGAACATTAAGCTGTCATATCAAAGACTATAAAATAAACAGTATCATATAAAGTATTCAAAACATGTGCTCACCTTTGCAAGATCACCTTTGTAGGTTCCAATTTTCACCCGCACCCATGTATCCTTGGAAAGATCAACTGATTTACTTTCTACCGAAAGTACGTCTGTCATTTCCTTAATGGGTACAAGCTTAATCTTCTGAGAATAAATATTACGAAGCCCCTTACAAGCCTGCAGAGACCATGGATTCAGATTCCTACAAAAATACAATGAAAACCAGCTAACAAGGAG
>VDFB02288817.1:151176-207514 GCA_007258455.2 Sequoia sempervirens | reverse complement strand
TGATCAATGATCACAATATTTTTTGAACAATCTTGGCGTGTTGGTTTCAAGTTGTTAAAAATATTTTACAGGTGTAATAATAAAAACATATGGGCAGAGAGCTTAATTTTACAGTTGCTGAAAAACCTTTTTCTGTGTTGATGCTTTTAATGTGTGCTAAGAGTCTCCCTTAGGTTTTTGACTGTCACATCTTTCAGTTTAAAACTGGTATTCTGGCCTGAATTCTGTTTAGTCAATAGACATCTTGAAAGCAGTGATGAGGAGTCGGTATCGTAAAACTTGTTATTGTTGTGTTTTTTATTTCAAGCTCTCAGCTCAGCAAGTACATGCTCCTGTAACTATACTTTTAATTAATAGATTTAGCATAAACATTCAATGTAAATTTGTTAAGACCGTTCTATGTTGAGAAATAAGAAGTAAATCTTCATTGATTTAAATAATTTCATCAGTTTTTAGAGATTAGTCCCTCCAACTGACTCAACATTTGTGAGAATAAACCTGATTTGGGGCAACATTCTGGCCATATTGACAAGTCAACAGTAATTGTTACAGGTATAACATGTTTAGGGCACTTCAATACTAATGTAAGCAAACCCATGCAAGTTGCAACTATGACAGCAAGGGATTTGAAATATGATGTCAATGGGACATGTTTAGGGCACTTTAAGACTAATGTAAGCAAAACCCATGCAAGTTGCAACTATGACAGCAAGGTATTTGAAATATGATGTCAATGGGACTATACAAATTAAAGACATAATATGAACACAAAATACAAGGGAAATGATGGTATCAGACAAGCAACAGATCAATGAAATGCATACCTCATAGGAGTCATTGTTGCAAGAGGATTCCATGCACGATCCCGCATAGGAGTTCTCATACCATCATGAATGGGTGTTGCTGCAAACAACAAGTGAAGAATATATGATCAAATGTCATAATATTCCATCTCTGCTTGGGTAAAAAGTACCAACAACCTCACACGCCAAAAGCTAGTGCCAGTTCTTATCTGCCTACTTATGAGAACTTATAAAACAACACCATTTCAAATAAATTATTCCATTTGTTTTGCAGTGGTAGATGTACTACACTTTGAAGCCAATGGCATTTCTCAACTGTACATTAAAATAGGATGCATACCAGATGGATCTCCCCTAATGGGAGTCATGTAGGGATGCATTGGTGTTCTTGAAGGATGCATTGGTGTCTCACTTCCAGCTCCATATCGAGGTGAATCTCTGGTAAAAATAAACAAAAAACATGAATTTAGATGCTCAAATAAAATGCAAACATTACACTCATGAAAGAGGTGCTTGAAAATAAAATGCAGACAAACATACCTTGCAGGAGTTGCACTTCCTGTTGTGGCTGTATCAGATAGATGATCGCGATTGACTGCAAAACAGCAAGTCTGTCACTGATTGGGAAACAATGGATAATTTTAGCACGACGACTCCTCAAAATTGATGTTTTCAGCACATACCAGTAACAATTTTCATTTGAGATTCTAGCTCAATCCTCACAGATTGACCATGTACATCTACAACACGTCCACGATACCCCTTAAAAGGGCCCAAGCGGATTTTCACAGTTCTACCGATCAGAATATCCTCATGCCTCCTTCCACCCCTGTGTCTTCCTCCACCTGCAGATTTGGTAAATTGACAGTATAAGTTACAGAAAATCATCCATGTGACACTACTCCATCCACCAAACTAATATTGAATATATGAGGAACCTACCATCATATTGGGGATTGCCCCCACGAGGTGGCCTCCTTGGAGATGGCATTAATCCTGATGGTGGCCTTAGTGCTCCAAATCTTGAAGTTAGTGAGCCATTGTTCTGAAAAGGCAGATACATACAAATGTTTTATCATTTATATCATATGAACAAATCAACTCAACAAATAGTAACATTAAAAAAAGTTAATGCATCCAAAAAGAGGTATACTTACATCTCGTTCATTTCCTCCCCGTGATCCACCAACAGCAACACAGGACTGGGCCCGTGCACAGATGTACCCGCCATTCTCAAGGTGATGACGGTCATGAATGAAAACAACACCTCTATTCAAGTGCTCAATTGACCCCTGTTTGCCCTGATACAGAAAAGGATAAAGAAAGTATTCTTAATGATAATATAACCAACATCTCTTAGTGTCATGCAGTGATGCTCCAAATGAACCTTAAATAACAAAATCAGTATAGAACACAAATATCTCACCTTGAATGGGCCTTCAAGAATTCTAATGACATCTTTCAGAGAGACTGTATTCATGTATTGATCTTGTGCTTTGAAATTTCTGTCAAAAAGTTTCTTTCGAATATCTCTCAACTTAACAGTGACAAGTTCCGATCTCTCTGGAACACCCTTCAAAATCTACCATATAACAAATGTTGAATATAAAAGCCTTTTGACAACGTAAAGGAACATGTATAACAAAATTGTATCAGTCATAAATTCAACCAGTTCCATAGTACCTGAAACCCATCACTCTCCACACGTACAATTACACCAAAACTTGTGTGACTGCAGTGCACCAAGAAATTAATTACTAATATGAAAGCAGTAAATGAATTGACGAAAACAAAAAAAAACCCAAAAGGATTCTCATATATTTTTCTAGTTCAACTCACTCAAGTTGCACAAGATCATGTAGTTCATAGTCTCCTAGTTTAGTAACCCCCGAAGTTATTTCAGAGCTTTCAACAACATTGTCGGCAAATACGTGAATCTGTAGGCAAAGTGCAAAAGTGTTTATAATTAAACATGTTAACAGAAACAAATAACATCACTCGGACAGAATTTTATCATTCAGCTGTAACACTAAAGGATCTGATATACATGAAATAATAGGAATAGCAAGGCATGAGCATCGCCTATAACTTGGATCTTTAAACCCACCCAAAAATCAATACACAAGATACCTTCCAACTGCTGGTACAATGACAAGACAACACATTTGCATCACTGAAATTCATATCAAACATAAAAACAACTCACATCTTCTTTGGTCGTATCAGATACCAGCACAAGAACATGATTTTCCACTTTAACAACCATGCCAGTAGCACCTTGATGGTTGCCACTCACAACCTTCACATGATCACCAGCTTTGAAGAATTTGCAGAGCTCATTCTCCTTGAAGGTCAAAGTTCCCTGTACAGGAAAACAGTATTAATCATTACATAGTTTCAACCCCATGAGCTGAAGATATTTATAGCATGAGAGAAAAGTATCAAGTTGAATTAATATTTACCTGTATGCCCTTCTCTTTAGGTTTGATATGGATATTATCCTCCTCTACTTTCTCCACCCATCCCATTAAGTTTTTTAGGTCTCCTCGAACAACCACAACTGCATCACCCTTCATGAAATGACCTTTCTTTCGATTGGCCAATAATGTCGACAAGCCAGCAACATCACCACTTGCATCATCTCCAGGCTTTTGAAATTTTTGAAGCTCATCAAATGATGGTTGAATATTCTGGGAACTAATGGATTTCATGGATACAGTTTTGTAGACATATCCATCCTTGAACATCATACCCTCAATTGTCTCAAATACCTCTCCAGTAACTGAATCCCGTTTTCGTTCAACAGGAATGCGCATGTCTCTGAGCAAAATATGGATGGTTCATTGAAGATTACTTGTCGATCCTCTAGAACTTAAAATTCTCCAGGAACAAAAAAATTAATAACAGCATTGGAAAAGTAAATTACTTGACTTCACGCATATTGATGAAGCGCGGTGGAGGGACAAACGCCTTCTTCTTCCCTACATCCTTTCCCTCCTGCATATAAGGTGCAGACTTGTGAATTGTAAGTAAATTTTTAAAAGAGCAACTTCATCTTTTAAGCTATGAGATATTTCCGCTATTCCTTAAGCAATAGGACAGCCACACTTTACCAATTTATTTGCCATGGCTTGCAAATCTATCCTAGGAACCAGCTTCACCGTCACTCTTTGTCTCACGTTGTCCACATCCATGACCTGAGTAATGATGAACATTAAGCTGTCATATCAAAGACTATAAAATAAACAGTATCATATAAAGTATTCAAAACATGTGCTCACCTTTGCAAGATCACCTTTGTAGGTTCCAATTTTCACCCGCACCCATGTATCCTTGGAAAGATCAACTGATTTACTTTCTACCGAAAGTACGTCTGTCATTTCCTTAATGGGTACAAGCTTAATCTTCTGAGAATAAATATTACGAAGCCCCTTACAAGCCTGCAGAGACCATGGATTCAGATTCCTACAAAAATACAATGAAAACCAGCTAACAAGGAGCAGGCATAATCAAATTGTGTTACCTCGAGAACATGTGCCTCTTTGTCTGCTTCGATATAAAGGTAGCTTTTCAGATGATCAAGAGCTATAGCTGATGTGATATGCAAATCTGTCCCCTGGGACTTCAGATCAAGGTACTTTTGCATAAGACAAACAGCTGCCTCACGTTCATGACCCATCTAAAGCAAATAATAAAATTGATCAGATAAGCATCTCAATTCAAATCCTTGGTGAGCATAAATGTGAATAATGACATAGTTGCCTAAATTAAATTTATGCAACATACCGCACATCTGACCATCCATAACTTTGGATCCTTCACAGATGGTAATAATGCTTGTTGTTCAACATCTGTAGTTTCTTCATCATATTCAACATGATCTGAGCGTGCTGCATATCTTGCCTGTATTAACCTTTCGAGATCTTCAACATCTTGTTCCTCTTGATCATCTCGAGGGAGGAAAGGTCGGCGGTGAATCCGAGCATCATCTTCATCTTGTAGTTCAGCCCCCGCATCATTAATAAAATCTGTTCCAAAATCATTAATAAGGACGGATTCCAATATATATGTCACAGCAAGAAACATTCATGAAGTTGTGGGAAACACATTTGTTTAACAAAGTCTAAGTTACTATGTTACCCCAAGTTTTCGAGACGGGGACAGCAGGGTACAAGGGAATGCATTTCGGGGTCACCAATTTTTCAGGCCATTTTTGGGGACAGCAGGAGATGGTTATATAAAAATAGACAAAAATTTAAAACTTATATGGAAAATTTATAATATATAGGGAAATTTTAAATATTCTTATGATAAAATTGATAAAGCATTCATATAAACATTATAGAACCTTAATATATAACATTTGTGTTAAATTGATAGTTCACATGAGAATTGAACAAATTAGTAAATGTCAAAACTTAATTTGTATGTGTGTGCAAAAAAATTTAAAAATATATAGAACTGCAAATACATTTGATATATCATATAATAATATATTTTATAATAATAATGACATTTGAATCTTTGATAGTATGATACTTCATCATTGATCAACTGTGTTACCCGAGGATGCATCCCCCGGCCTAAAACCCCCATCCCTGTCCCGAGGAATGAAATGTCTAATTTTTTTTTGTATTTTTTCAGTTTAAAATTGCATTCAATCTCAAAAAAACATGAGCAGCAGTGAGAGGGAGCGGAAGTGAGGATGAAGTGGAATTAGTTGGTAGAAATGCAAGTCCAAGTGTTGAGGATGTTAGTGGACAGCAACCAAACCTATTTAAGTGCCCTTCAAAAATCATGGAAACATATGCAAAGGGCCCTTTCAACAAGAAAAAACCTCTTCTCCAATATATTACACCTGTGGATCAAAAGCAAAAAAATTCAAAGGAGTAGGGTGCAGAATTGTCATGTCTATGAGAAATATTTTAGAGGCAGCTACACAAGGGTACGGTCTCATTTTTTGAGTTTTGCAGGCCATTGAGTTTAAATGTGTCCACAACTAAAAGAACATGAGAAGATAGAGTGCCATAGATTGCATATGGAGGCAGAAATGAGGGCTCAAGGTGTGACAATGTCAGCATCTTCTTTTGCAAGTGCACAATCATATATGCCTACGCCATCCACGACTAGTAGTAGTGAAGTTGCCACAAGAGGAAAGAGGAAGATAGTGGTAGTGACAAGGAAGGTTCAGTTGAAGCTATGTTTAATGTGCACACACTTAAAGCTACAGAGTCTTCTATTGCCAAATTCTTTTTTGCTCATGCCATCCCATTTCATGTGGCTCGTTCCTCTTACTTCAAACATGTAGCCACTATTGGTCCCTCATTCATACCCTTTGGAGATCATAAGCTATGCACTACCCTCCTAGACAAAGAGTATTCCACGGTTAATATGCTAATGGAGGATCTGAGGCAAACTTGGATAAGGATAGGTTGTTTTATTGTGATGGATGGGTGGACTAATGTTAGACATCGACCACTCATCAATATCATAGTCACATGCCCTGCTTGCTCTTATTTTCTTAGAGTTGTGGATTGTGCAAGGAAGCGTACGGATGCAAACTTCAAGTTCACCATTTTGAGAGATGCCACAGAGGAGGTTGGGCCCACTAATGTTGTACAGGTGATCACTAATTCAGCACATATGTACAAATTAGCTGGTTTGATGGTGGAGAGTGCTTACAAACACACCTTTTGGACACTATGTTGTGTTCATGCATTGAACAGCATTGAAAGACATAGGGAAGCTAGATTGGGTGAAGCAAGTGGTGGCAAAAGCTAGAGAAATTCAAATGTTCATTTGCAACCACCACACCTCACTTGCTCTCTTCAAGACATTTTCAAAGAAAGAGTTCCTCAAACCTATTGAGACAAGGTATGCCACTTACTTACATTTTGTTTCACTTTCAAATTTCAATACATGGAAACATTGGAAAAAATTTTAAACTTCAAACATTTGTATTCCAAATTTCCAATTACATTGAGCCTTATATTGCTTTTGCCTTTTAATGAATATAGGTATGCCACTTAATTCATCTTGTTGGAGAGGATGCTTGAAGTGCATGAGCCTCTACAATTGGTGATGGTGAATTCAGAGTGGGCTAGATGGCCTAATTCAAGCTCTACTCAAGGAAAATTCATCAAACAAAAGATCCTTGATAACAATTGGTGGTCCATTGTGAGGTGACATTGTTGATTTTATTATTAAATTGCTGATTTTATTAAAAATTAAATGTTAGATTGCTGATTTTCATATTAAATTTCTGATTTTAATATTTTGATTTTATTTGTCCAATATTCCAACTTTTGAAGTTTCTAACATGCCAATTAATTCTTTTGAACTTTTTGTTTGCATTTTGCAGATATATTTGCTCTTTCATCTCACCTATTGTAGATGTCATTAGATATGCTGATACAAACTCTCCTAGTCTTGGAGAGATATATGAAACATTTGACAGTGTGCTTTGGAAGATAAAGCAAACAATTGTGGCTAAGGATCCTACTTTGAGGTTATATGAGCAACATATTAGGCCCATTTTGACAAGGAGGTGGAACACAATGAACACCCCGCTTCATATGGCAGCCTTTGCTCTAAATCCCAAATGGTATGCACCAAGGGATGGAAGGGCGCCTCCATGTGATGACCCAAAGGTCTTGGATGGGTTCACACAGGTCGTTGATAAGATGTATTCAGAGGAGCAAGCTTTAGTATTTTGCACACAATTGCTTGACTTTGCAAATCTTTGTGGTCTAACATTTGGTAAACCACAGGCGACATTGGATAGAGCTATATTAACTAAAACTGACTCTATTAGATGGTGGACATGGCATGGGAGTGATACAACACAATTGAAGATGCTTGTCACTCACCTCCTTGCATAGGTTGCCAATTCCTCTACTGCAAAGAGGAATTGGTCCACATATGGCTTTATCCACTCCATCAAAAAGAATGGACTTACCTCTAGACGAGCGGAGAAGCTAGTGGCATTGCATAGTGCTCTTCGACTTCAAGATCGACAGACTCCAAAGCATCAACAAACTCTAGCTTTACAATGGGATATTGATCCCAAAGATGTGGCCCAAGTTGATGAGGAGGAGACACCAAAGGGATTGGTTGGGATTATGTTAGATGAGGTGGACCATCACAATGGCAGTGACTCAAAGGACTCTGATTTTGATGCAATGTTAGGAGATGTAGATTAGGGGTTGTAGTGTACTTCGTTTTTTGTATTTTGATTTTCATATCATAATTGAAAGTAAAACTATATGGCAGCAGTGTAGCCTTTGGGCATTTTGTTATAAGTTTATAACTTGTATGTTATTTTTTTATATCACATGCATATTGATAATGAATTCTGAATTTTGAATGCATATTGAGTATTAACAATGAATTATGAACGTAAATGTTATATGTTAAGGTTCTATAATCTATATATATGCATCCTTTATCCATGTTTTCATATGAGTATTTAAAATTTCCCTGTATATTTTAAATTTTCCCTACTTTTTATATAGTCGTTCCTTTGCCATCCCCAAAATTGGCTTGAAAAATCGAGGACATAAGGATGCATCCTGTCGTCCCCGTGCCATCCCCAAAATTGGCTTGAAAAATCAAGTACTTAAGGACGCATCTCGTCGTCCCCTGCCATCCCCGTCCCGGAAACTCGGTGTAACACTGTTGATCGATGATATTATGATAGTCATAAAAATAATTGTCTAAGTTGTCAACTTGATCTACACTCCCAAAGCCCCTCATTGTAATCAAAAATTTTATATTACAAGAGATCCCAATAACTAGTGGAGCTTGGGAGTGGAGAACCCATTGGGGTTGAGTGGCAACATCCCTCATTAGGGTATGGGGTGCAAGCAATTTTCACAATTTTATCATTTTTTAAAGCTCTAAGGTTTTTTTAGTTACTTTCTTATGGGGACGGTTAGCCATCCCCAAGACGGGCGAGGACGTCTATGACGTCCCTTGACCATCCCGAGGACAGCCAACCGTCCCCTTTATTTTCTGGGACATCCCAAATTTTCAAGACATTCCTTGCCTTTTTCCCCAATTTGGGGACATCCCCTAGGCATCCCCATATCCCTGAAACGTCTTGGAAAAGGGACACCCCAAAAAATGTTGGGGACACATCCCTGAGTTTCCCTATCAAATCATGTTGAATGTACACTTGGAAATGATGTTGCTAGCCATTTGAACTGCCCATGGTTAGTGAACCTTTGTGCGACACATTTTTCAAAAGCACATAAAAAACCTCTGGTGCAAAGCTCAAAATACATCCCACTTATACTTGACCATTATGTTTAACAAAGTCCAATATTATGTTCAGTGTACACTTGGCAATGATGCTACTAGCCATTCAATTTCAAACTGCTCATGGTTAGTGGACCTTTGTGTGAAACAATTCTCATAAGCGCATACAAAACCCTAAGGTGTAAAGCTCAAAATAGCTCCCACTTGTGGAAGTAGTTCCTTGCCTGCAAAAATACTTATACTTGACCCAGAGGAGTGCAACTGGAGCTTCAAAAATCCTTATCTTCAGCCACTAGATAATTTGTTATCTTTAGTCTTTTATTGAACATAAAACAAATAATATGTAAAGGGTGCAAACTTGAGGACGTGAAAATTTGGTTGGGCCCTAAACTCCACGGACACAAATAAAAATATGAGTAAATTGGATATCCCACACAAGAAACTTGAAAAACTGTTGAAAAGAGAGGGATTAACATATGAGGGCCCTTATATGGGTCCTACAAATTTGTTACAATTTAAATAAAAAAACCGAACAACATTCCACTGTGGTGTAGATTTAAGAAGGCAAAGAATGACACGTGATCGATATGTTGGGAAAAGAAAACACTGCAAGAGCACTCCCACATACAAGAAACAAATGGAACATAAAACTCACACCCATACAGCCCATCTCAGATCTCTTTAAAAGATTCAATTTTGAAGAAGAAGCACATCTGTTTAGGCAAATGGATACCTATATGGTAAAGAGTCAACACAATGAACATAGATTAAATCTGCAGAATTGCTAAAATTAAACAGGAAGTCCCTATACATGAATTGAATGTTGTATTGAGACAAAGCAAATATCTAATTTGAGAACACAAAGTTAAGAAAAAAGAACAATTTTGAAATCCGCGTCTTTTTGAACCATCCCATAACAGCTATAATTACTCTTTAACTTGTATGCATTTGTACCATTATTTCACAAGCCACATTTAATCTATGATGATGCATATACACGCTAATGCATGCAGTAATTGATAACAGGAGATCAAAAAAACCCAAATGCAAGCTGTAAACATTACATGCTCCACTTTTACTGATCTATTGGATCCAGAAGTAAAGCTCATCCACACAGGAAAACACTTCATTAAAAATTAATGCTAGAAAAGATAAGCAACAGAAAACTATTTGGGGTCAAAACTGCAGAATGCAAAGTGAACAGCTGACTCTTCCACTTCCAATTAAATTAGGATATCCTTTAAATACACAAGGAGGATGTTCCAGAACCAGCTGCTATATAAAGGGATGGAGAGTATGGTTTTGAAATTATAGAGGAGGAAAATTAATAGATTTCATTTATTAGAATTCAACAGCTAGTATAACTTTGACAAAGATCCATACTTGTCTATTTGAGCCATACACTCCAACAGGAGCAATTACCTCTGCCAACTATGTTTTTCACCCTTAGAGGGCTTTCCCAGGAAAAATATTTCTGTTTGTGTTGAATCTTTACATTCCAGTACTTCATTTCTTTAATAAACAATTTTTTAATTGCTCCCAATTATCATTGTCATTTGCATGTCCCAGCATAACAATAATTTTATATGCTTGAATCCCCAGCTAATTATATTAGTGGAAATTACAGATCAATTGGTATCAATGCCAAAAGCTCCCTGAGACTTGTCAGTAGATTTGGATGACAAATAGTGAATTGTGTATAACCATTTTTATCAATTCTTATCAAGGTGTGCAAGTTGTAAAGGGGCAGCCATGACAAAATCTCAAAACAAGAAGCTTGTGGAGTTGATAATGGAAGAGAACAAAGCTCCTTTGCAGAAAATTCACCATTAGAGAGAAAAAAAATAAAGAGTTGTAACAAGAGAAAGACTAGTCTGAATTTTTTATTTGAATCCTTAAGCGATTGCAACAAGAGATGATAGCAAAGGATGAGATCAAACTCCAAGAAGAGAAAGAGAAGTCTACAAAGAAGAGTCGACCATCCCAAACTCAAGAAAAACAAAAGAATTAAGTCATGCAAGGAAAGCACCCATGTTTTCTTCAGCGATTACACTATGATGATTCTACTAGCATGTTTGAAAGGC
The DNA here is from genome assembly GCA_007258455.2 of Sequoia sempervirens. NCBI lineage: Eukaryota > Viridiplantae > Streptophyta > Pinopsida > Cupressales > Cupressaceae > Sequoia > Sequoia sempervirens. Next base: position 196,368 of record VDFB02288817.1, on the reverse strand, counting down.
ATACCAAGAATATTGGCTCTAAATTGCTAGCGAGGATGGGATATGATGGAAGAGAACTTTGCAAAGATGGCCAAGGATATATTCCAACACATCATAGTTAAGGAAGTCACCATTTCAGGGTTTTGGTTATGGAAGCATGGAAATTGGTGAATGCCTAAAGAAAAGGTCTATACAATACATAAATCAAATGATAGCTCATGGTAGGTGAAAATTCCTCTATTATTCATTATTGTTTGTGTAAAGTCTCTAAATGATTGAAAGTTGACTCCAAAAGAAGTGCAGCAATCTAAACAAGAAGAGGGAACGAAGATTCCACCACATGAGAACAACAAAGTAAAGATCAAAAGAGGACACTTTAGAAATTTCGTGATACACACAAAGGTGGTAACAAACAAGTTGATTTCACCATGTGTAAAACTAACAACTATTGATCTCATTGCAAGGTTGGAGGACATTAGCATGGAAGGTGTTGGATGCTTCATTCTCAACTTCACTCAACAAATGGCAAAAGCAAGAGTAAGCAGCCAAAAGGAGAAGAGAAGCACACCAAAACACCTAGTTCAAAGAGATAACAGCTCTCACAAGATGCTAAACCATCAGTGCACGGTAACAGGATGTCTTTTGATATTTGGTCCTTTGGATAGAGCATTTACTTTGTTTGAAGGTGAGTAGCTTTCATTTGTATGGGCATTTGATTAGCAATCCAATTTTTTACATGGATTGAGTAGCGTTCAAGTTTCTAACTTCACTCCAGAGCAAGCAAGGAGTATGTTGCACTTGCCATGGATGAGTATACTAAACAAGTCTGCTTGGGAGACAAGCAACGGCAATCAAGAAGAAATTGAATATGAGGTAATGGGTAAATTTCAGTTTTCACATTTCTTGAAAAAATGTTCAAAAAACTGTCATGTCCGCTTGTTGTTTTGAAAGCAACAAACAGTAGTGTAATGCTTGTTGCACGAGTGTTTTGGTCTTCTAGCAATATATGCAAAATGGACAACATGGACAGCTTGTAGGAAATATTCTTCAAAGTTGTAGACATATGTGTTGGTCAAAACAGTGCTGCAAATGTGTAGTTTGTTCCACTTGTATGGCAAATAGGAGTAAAGCATAGCAAAATTGGTAGCATGGGCAGCACTATGCCATGTTTTTGGGTGTTGTAAGCATGCATGATTCCATTCCATGGCAATGTGAACATTGTATCATGTAGCATGTCTCATTTTTTTGATATTGCGAGAGGCGGAAAGCTTTTCCACATGTATGGGCAAGTAAGGAAGGTGCTTTGTGTATCATAGTTGAGAATGAGGGCAGCTAAGAGCATAACAATGATGTTTTTTCATTATTGCATTGTGTACCAAATCTTACCATGACTGTAGCATGGCAAAGTTGTAGGATGACGAGTCATTTTCCCATTAATTGTAAACACTATAAATGTATGGCCTTCATTATATGTAGATGCATACGTACTATTTTGCAATATCTTTCATGTCACTGTTAAATGACCTCCAAATACAAAAAAGGTCATTCACGGCAGCAGGTTGTATGAAAAGACCAATGTTGTCACATGGTTCCTAGGTCATGGTAACCACTGTAGCATATTATGTGCATCATACAGAGGTTCAAGAAATTTAGCAAAATGCATGGTTTCTTTTGCAAAGGTTATGAATCTTTGAGGTTTGAAGGAGCATGTACAACAGTATGACTGTGTACTACTGTGGTATCTTTTATCACAATGTTTTCATTGCAACATGTAATTTGTAGAATGTCTTTTGCAATACAAGAAACTATAACCAATGGACTTTTACTGCAACATAAGCAGTTTAAGCAATTACACACAAAAATTTCACATGGAAGAAAAAAATTCCTTAGTTACCGGGTTCTCTCTTTTTGCCCCGCGTGCCCGCTCCGGGAGCGTTTGGGCACGGGAGTGTGCTGGGGAGCTTCTGGGAGCGCCCAGCCACCCCCGGGTTCTCTGTGGGTTCGCTCCAAGCGAACCCACAGAGAACCCGGGGGTGGCTGGGCGCTCCCAGCTGTGCCTGCGCGTTAGTCATGTCATTATTTCTGGCTAGATCATGTTGGTTGTGGATTTAGATCCATAATTAAAATAGAGTCATTTGAATATTGCATGCATGATTTATTCATCATGAACATAGTAGAATATGTCCTCAGCTTATGTATTAAATCATCTTTCATTGTGAGCAAGTGATTGTAAAGTGTAGCCTATAATGGTAACAAGGATACCTTGCTTGGGGAGGAAGCAATTAGACATGTGCATGAATAATTTAGCCATCCAACTGGCTAAATCTCGACCTTGATGTTTTTTAAATATGTAATGAAGCTAGTCTAAGGATTATTCGTTGCATAGATTTGTTGAATATTTACTATTCAGGTAATGAAGAAATCTAGCTAAGAGATGATCCAGTTCTGATTGTACTCATATGGTTAAATACATTTCATGTGGGGTAAGACAGCAGAGCACTGAGGAATTTACAGCCCATGCTCGTATCATCATTTTAGATTAATGATGATACTTCATCAATCATCATTAATCTAAAATCATTTTCATCAATGATTTTAGATTAATGATGATTGATGAAGTATCATAGACTCATAGTTCATGCTATCAAATGTATTTACAATTTTGTATATTTTAAATTTTATATATATATACAGCCGTACCCAAACGTACCGTATTTTAGGAAAAAAAAAATCGCCGTACCGGCGTACCCGTATCCCGTACCCGAACCGGCAACTTGGAAAAATTCCTGTATCCCAAACATAAGCTTTTATGGGACCAAAAGCTCAACAAGAAGGGAGTTGTGATCCATATTGGATCCAGGAGTAAATCTCATCCACAAAGGAAAACACTTCAGAAAAATGAATGCAGGAAAAGATTAGCTACAGAAAAATGTTTGCAATCAAAACCACACTTGTAGGGTTGAACCCGCAACTGCGGTTTTGACCCAACTGGAATGAGAAGCAAACATTTGACTCTCCACTTCCAATTCCATTACAGGATCCCTCAAACACATAAGATGGATGTTCTAGCAGTAGCAGTCATCTAAAGGAGCAAAGATTATGGTTTTAAAGATAGAAGAGGAAGAGAATTAAATTATTAATAGATCGTATCTCTTAGAAGTAGACGTTTGAAGTAGTATAGGCTTGACAAAGATAAGCACTTGTCTATTTGAGCAATACCTACTAGAAGAGCAAATGCCTCTATCAACTGGGTTTTTCACCCCTCAAAGGATTTTCCCAGAATAAATCTTTGTGTTGTGTTGCATCTTTACATTTCAGCACTTCTTTCTTTAATAACAATTATTTAATTCCCCCCCAATTATCACCGACTGTCATTTGGACGTCCCAGCAGAACAGTCCTTTCATATGCTTGGTTCCTTAGTTTCTAACTAGCTTTAGTGGAAATTACAGATTATTTGCATGGACCTCTTTTAACTGTTTCTTGTTCTTGCCGTTGCAATACAATCAAAGTACAATAAAGGCAAATATTGGATAACAACATTAATAGACCCAAAACGTCCTAGATATTTTACAGAATGTTTTCTTCCTCTTTTGAGTAATAAGATTATTAATGAGCTCAAATCTACTCTAAAAACCAGAATTTAAAAAAAGGAATTCATAAAATATAAAGTCCAAATAAAAAACTAACATATAAATGAGCTTAGAAGCATCAAAATAATTAAAAATATACTGTGCAAAAAGCTGAGAGACCTTCACTAAACAGAGAAGAGGGCATGGAGCTACAAAAGCAAAAAGAAAAAACCTTCACATGCCAAAAAGTATCCAAATGCAGTTAAACCCACTCTGTAAGCCAGAATTTAAAAAATGGAATTCATAAAATATAAAATTCAGTGAAAAGAGACAAATGAAGTTAGAAGCATCAAAATAATAAAAATATACCATGAAAAAAGCTGAGAGATCTTCAATAAACAGAGAAGAGAGTGTGGAGCTACAAAAGCAAAAAGAAAAAACTTAACATGCCAAAAAGTGTTTAATTTCCACTTAATCTCTCTAGAACTATTTTTCCTGTCACAAATTGAAATCCAGATTGCTCACTTTGGTCATTATTCGGTTGAGTTGTATGGACCTAATTTGCTTGTGTTCAAATAGTTGTAAAGGCATCCCTTTGTTGGTAACACTGGGCAACCACATGGAAAAGGGGTCCACTTTTGATTCAAAGACATTGGGTATATGTTTTTAGAATCAGTCCAAAATTAGAATTATAAGACTTTTTTCATCTGAGCTAAAGCTCTCACAATTATGAAGATAACCAAACTACCACAGAGATTTGCAAATATTTCTTCCATTTACTTTGAACAAAACAAGCGAAACACCAAATCCATAGTATTTCTAGAGCAATAAAAGATTTATTCTTTTTAATCATGGAAAAAAATTGGAAGCATCGGGTACAGGTTCATATTAAACATGAAATTTTGGCACTAGCCGATCATCTAAAAGGCAAGAAGATACTTGAATACAAAGGTCTTCAGTTTCAAGGAGTTGTGCAAATTTGCCACTCGGACTTCATCCAATGGGAAGCAGAGGTTAACTTATAACTTGATGGATCAGGAATGGCACAAACAACTCAGCAAACCATCCAAATTATGCAATATTCTCATATTGTCTCATCTCAAACATCAAAAAATACTTCCCCATAAAAACCAAGTCTGTTGTACTGTAGAGGTTGTGTTCGCAAAGCAACTTTGTAGGATGAACTTCTAGATCCAACTGCATAGTTATTATTATGATAGAATAGCTTCTCCCCCAATGATGAGACCATTAGTGAGGCTTGAAATGTTATGAATGAAATATATCATGCAGTTGGATCCAGAAATTCATCCTACCAAATATACCATAGAAATCTGAAATTTATAGGCATCTCAAATATATTTTAATTTTTTTTCTAAAGGAGGGATGGGTCATTTCAAATTGAAAACAAAGCAACTCACCCAAAAAGTATATCCTGTACCCCAAAACATCGTCCTAAAATTAAGAAATCTACTATACAGTTGAATAGAGATACTCATCTTAACACAGTATTTAAAAAGGGAAAATTATGGCCATCTCATATATGCCTTTTGCTTGAGGAAGAAATGGTTTTCCAAAAAAGAATATAAGGAAACTCCTTTTAAAAAACATAAATCAAGAAAATGCACATAAAAAGTTATATGTTGTATATAACTTATTGTGACAATAATTCACAGCAGCATTCCTTAAACCATTATTCCAAACACCTAAAAGGCTGATTTTTGTAGTAAGCATTCAGTAGAAAGGCAGACAGTAAAAATCATCATATGTACTGCTAAAATTATATTTCATGCTTTTCTCATTCATTCAAACTCGTAAATTGAACATCCATGAAACCAATCTTTTCACCAAATTAATACAGTTTGATAGGTCTTGCATATCAATTTAAACTAAAGGAAGTTGAAAGACATCTCTGATCACATTCATTTAAATTTGATAAAGAGAAACACGAGAGAAAAATACCTTCTTCACCCTCTTCCTCGTCCTCGTCTTCATCACTAGCAACAACAGCTGTGTCATCAATGAATGCCGAGGCCCGTCTGTGCTTCCTCTTTCTGGGGGTCTCATCTTCTTCTTCATCTTCATCTTCTTCTGCAACATCATCAATGAACTGAGAGCGCTTGTACTTGCGCTTGCGACTTGAACCCACATCGCCATAATCTTCATCTTCCTCCTCTTCTTCCTCCATTTCTTCTTCTTCTTCTGGCTCTTCCTCCTCCTCTTCATCCTCATAGTGTCGTGCCATTTTGGCTTATTTATAAAGACCTAAAAATTAAATCGATTAGGTCGCAAGATTGAATACCACTGATTCTCTAAGAAAGGAATATACCAAAAAACACGATATCAAGTAGAAATTAATGCTTTTGTTCTAACTTATACCTGCAGCGAAAAAAAATTGCAAGTCTCGTGTTCTTTTACAAGGTTTATAGCTTCCAACTGATGTTGAACACTGGAGATTTAAAACCTGAGCCTGCAAACTTCAAGCACAATAAGCTTTTCAGAATAACAAGATAGAGCTCCACTTATTCTGTCAGGAAAACATTGGAGAAACTTAAAGAATATGGACAAAAGTACAGAATGTATATCTGTTATAAAAATCGCATATCTTTCTAAATTTCTACTCTCTGTTTCTACAAGACGAAACAAACATCGAAAAAACAAAAAAACAAAAAAACAAAACAAAAGATCGCACCAAATACAACTTCTTGACAAAAATATTGTAAAGGTATGTTGGCCTCAAGAAGTTTTTCCTAGAATCCGAAAGCGTAAGTTCTCAGAACCCTAACGCACGAAATTCAAAAGCAATTCCAATTCAGCTCTGTCAATCTAAGCCTACTCTATCCATAAGGAAAAACAACGATAAACTCGAAAAAAAATGACGAAAATGCAAACAAACTTATCTTAAACTAAAGACTTTCCTAGGGTTTTGTGATATTTCTCTTCCGTTTTTCTACCATAAGTGTTTCGGCTCTAAGCAATCTACCACTACTCAATCTCTCCAATGCATTTAATAAAAGCAAAAAACATAAAGAAATAGAAATTGAACTATGCCTGTCACACTTTTATACTTGGGGTTTCCTAATTTTTTTCTCCCTTTTCCAAGCAAACTGGTTTCGGCGCCCAGCAATCTAAGCTTGTGCAATCGGTCGAAAACATCGAAAACACTAAAAAATATGAAGAAAAGACGAAGACAATACCTGTGTTGAAAATTTTTGCAGGGTTCAGTGATTTTCTCCGCTTTTTTTTGCACTAGGGTTTCAGCACAAGGCAAGCCTTCCTTTGCATACTAAAATGAAAGAAAAGCCCTAGCTAAGGGCTATTTATAGGGGATCATACAGTGTTGATGGCCCCTGTGAGCGCCCGCCAGAGATTTGGCTCTCCATCTGGTTCTCGCCGTGAAGAAATGCGGCTCCAAAAGAAACAAAAAAATATTGTAATAATTAATTAAATTATTTATTATTCAATAATAATTAAGGATAATAAAGGGCGGCTTAGATCATGCTTTGAATTTATGCCTCGTTGGAGGAGCTCTTGGTCATGTGTGGGGGTGTGACCTTACTTAAAAGGTCATCCATGATTCTCTATAAACTAGGAACAATTTTGAGGGATTTATCTCGTGTTCTCATAAGATTGGTTAAGTGTATTTTTTACTTAAATTTAAGCATTAGAGTGTTCTCATGCAAATTTAAAATTGTGGGAGCCCGCACAAGGAGCAAAGTTGGTTTGAGTTGGTTTTGCTCCCCATCGGTCTCGAGTTTAACTTTGCTTCTAGATTTAAGAGGTGAGACTTCTTGCGGGTAGTGACTCCCACCTGCACGAGACTATATAGGAATTGAAAATAGGTTATGGAAAAAAGGGGGGTTGGAAATAAGTAGCTACCAATTGAGAAAAATATCAATGGTTCCTTTAAAAAAAAATCTCTTTTTCATTTTCTTCCAAATTTTATCTACAAAAATTTGTATTAATGTTATTCATTCATACTTTTAAGATGACTTAAGAGCGAATTAAATATTCATGAGGCCACCAACCCCAAAAATCACTCCTAAAAAATTTGAGTAGTGGCTACTAGCCAAAATAAGCTAAGAAGTCGTGTGGGCACTTGTCCTAAGTATTGTGTGCAAGGATTAAGATTGTTTTCAAGTATTGTATTTTTTTTAAGTAATGTTAAAAGTATTATATTTTTGTATTCTAGTTCTCATGTCTTCACCTCTATGGTATATTGTACTTTTATTTTTTAATATAATGAGAAAAATTAATACACCTTACCGATGTTGTTTTTACTTTTATTTTTTTAAATAGTTGTTTTCTAATTTTTTATTGGCTCATTCGAATTCAAGTGGTTTTCAAAAAAAATCACACAAAAAATAGAGAGCAATCAGAGTCCAATGAAATGTCTAGTGGTAGGTTAGTATACACCACTTGTCTAGCTTAAGTTATTACCATTGGTGACTAATCAATTCATATCTACACCCATCTTGTGCAAAAATGGGAGCTTTCAAACAAAGTATGGGCATTCATCAAAGCATGAAGGGTAAAGGAATTTTGCCAAATGCTTTGGTTGGCATTGGGTGGATTGACATGAATGCAATGCATAGAAGCATATAAAAAGCATGAAAGCGTGTTGATTGTTAATTTTTAAAATTGTACAAAAGCTTGGGAAAAGGCCCTTCAAATTTCTTTACATACTCCCAACCTATGCCAAAATGGGGGCTTTCAAATAGGATATAGACTTCCATTAAAGCATAAATGATAGACGAATTTCAACAAATGTTTTAGTTGCCATTATGCTAGTCAAAATGAATGCAAAATATAGAAGCATGCAGAAGGCACAAAAGAGTAGTGATTGTCCATTTTAAAAACTATACAAAACTTTCAAATATAACCCTTTAAATCTCTTCATGTTTCATTTTCTTTTTGTCATTAGTGAAGACCAATTTCAATACTTGTGATATTTTGATTAGCAATAATGGGAGGTGTGCTTATTTTCAAGTAATGGAAGGTGTGCTTGGTTTGAAGTGAAATTTTAGGCCTTTCAATAATAGGCTTTTGACAAAATTGCCATATATTTATGTTAGGAAATAATGCATCATAACCGACATATACTTAATCCATTTCCTACATAACCCCATGAGAGAAAAGCATGCATGCAATTAACCATAATGCATAGATCAAATTAGACAAGCCACATAATAACACAAGATATACCCTAGGCAAACCCTCGAGAGGGAAAAACCCAGCCTCGAAAAGCATTCATACTCCATATAATATTCAACAATAAAATAATGCATGCACTTACAAGAGTTACCATGAATAATTTTCAAGCATCAAGCCTCTCCAATGCATCCTTCATGTTTCCAAGCATGAATCCACACATCCCATGTCATGCTTCACATATGCACTCCTTAGAAAGACTCAATAATGACAGTCCACTCACCCAGCCAACCTTAACCATTAAACATATGCTTGCTTTATAGAATTGAGCTCACACAATTACAACCAAGTGGTAAGATAAAACCATGAGAATACAAAACCACTAAACCTATCATTTAATATTGGGTACTAAGTTTTCACTTTATTAAATATTTGTCCAATATTAAATTATTATCTCATGTCTCTCACACATTAAATAATAACCAATGTTACAATATAACATACAACTGATCCCCAAATAATTACCTAGTATGATTAACCACACCTCCTAGTTGTATCACAACTAAATAATTATTTAATTACAACATTATAATATAATATTTTATGCAATGGAATACAACACCATATCCCAACATTCTCCCACTTGTTGTATACATTGCATAAGGGGTCTTGATCAATGAAATACATCATCATAGCCATACATGAAACCACACGAATTTTTAGCATGCTCTTATGCTCTATCAAGATACTTGTAATAAGACCAAAGTGACCACCATCTCAAGCAAGAACTCCTCTCATCCTCCAACATGCCACATATGGAAGAGGAGGAACATACCAAGGTGAAGATGCACCAATCTGAGAACACAAGCATCAAATCCAAGTGATAACAAAGGCTCTAACCAAGTTGTTGTCAAAGGTGAAAAACCCACATGATCGAAAATAGCATCCACAACACATGCTAATACATCCAACCATCCATACCTCCTAGGTATCAATAACATCAGTAAACTCGTGCCAACAACATATGCAACCTATAAATTGCAATCACAAGCTCCCTATATTAAACCTATCAATGAAGAACATACAAATCCAGGAACACCCATTGCGTGGTTAATGTCAAAGCATATCAAGTCTACCAATCAAAACTATATCAAGGTGTGATAAATTATGAAAAATGAAGTACCAAGGACAACCACAATGACCCACATATGCAATACAAACAACTGCATAATCTCTCACAACATGTCACCACCATCCTCCCAAATCATAAGAACATGAACCTCTAGGAAGGAACCGTAGAATGACGAGAGAAAACTTGTAAAGTATGACATGTCCTTCTACCGACACCTCAAAGTGCTACGTTGTGTCAAGTATGATCTCCTAACAACCCCAAATGAGAACCCAAAACAACATTCAATCTCTTAGATCAAACACATGTATATGAATCATGTATAATGCCAACATGGATATAAGCCTCTTTAAACAAGAAAATCAAACTCAAAGTTGTTGCAGATATGAGCTAGTTTGGTGGTGTTGTCATTGATGTCAACATTGTTCAGTATGTTACATATTGTACATGTATGGTTGATATGTTGTTGAGATGTTGCAAGTACATGGAGCTATCTTTTTGGAATTGCAAATATGTTGGTTTGATGAGTTTCCAAGTGCTTTTGAGAAAATTAATGAAGAAAAGAAGTCAAAGTGTTGGAAGTGTATAGTATGTGCTCTGCATTTTTCCTGTGTTGATCCTATACCTGTGTGGATCTGAAGGCGTGTTGATGGTGGTCTGATGATCATATAGTCTGAGTTTCAGTTTCTGGTGAGATTGTTCATGAAAGTTGTGTCTAGCGATATATGTGTTCTACTAGCAGTGTCAGTGTTCTATGGACTGGGAGAAATATGTTTGCTTTGCATTTCTTCACTGTTTTGTTTAAGATCGTGCAGATTTGGGAGATGTCTTATGAAGGTCTTTCCTATGCTTTGGTGAAGAGGTTTGGAATTTGGTGATCCGAAAATCATGTTTTAGTGTTTATGTGTGTGTCTACACAGTCTGGATTGTCTAGTGAAAAGAGTTCAGTGTTTGAAGCTTGTTGTTTTTGTTGTGGATGTATCTAGAAGATTCTGAGATGTATTCTCATGCATAATAAAGCGTGTTGTTTCGTCTGTGTGTCATCTTCATGTTGGGAAGTGTGTGCATCATTGATAATTTGTGTTTTCATTAGGTTTGGCCGACCTAGTGCTTACACTTCATTTGAAGAATAAAATTTAAATTAAGGAAGCATGTAGAAGATTCAAAAATAGTATTTTATGCTTTTATTGGTCCACTCTTATTCCTTTCCACTGCAGGAATTTATAGTTGCCGACCTATTTTGAATTTATGAAACGATGTATAGTGGCTGACCTTGGTAAATGTTTCTAAGGTTGTGAACGGTATAAAAGCAAGGTGAGTTGTGAAGAATTACATGATATTGTGATGCAAAGTGACGAAAGTGTGCCACAAATCATAAGAGCAAAAGTGTGTATGAGGGAGTTGTGAGAGCAGTTTTTCAGTGTGTTGAAGGCAGTGAACTAAAGGTTTTTGTAATCCTACAAATGTGCTTTAATTGTTGTGGTGATTCTTTTGTTCTCTTTTGTATCTGTAGGCAGTGAGCCTCCTTGTTGGACAGTGAGCCTTTGTACTTGGACAACGAGTCCTCTTTCAGGCAGTGAGCCCTTGGCAATGAGCCTTTGTATTCAATTTATAATCTTTATATTGTGAGTTAACCCTCACCATGGTTTTTCCCTTATTGGGTTTTCCACGTAAAAATTTGGTGTTCATTGTGTTGATTTACTTTTTTTTATCTATGTTTCATGCTCATATTTAATAGCATAATAGTGTGGTTGAAGATTTGATAAGTAATAAAGTTTTAAGTTTAGATTTGTGTGACAATTGATTCACCCCCCTCTCAGTTGTCCTACGTCTGTTTAACAAAAGTATCGATTCCCAAATCAGGAAATTAGCCCATAAAACATCTCCTAAACTCCTCATCAATAAATGATAACATAAACTCAAATGCACAAGGAGATAACCATGCCAAACATAGATCTCAAAATGAACCATCCATAACTAACTATGTTGGAACATGTTTTTCGTTGTGCCAAAAGATCGACATGTTAACACCTAATGTAAACGTCAAAGATAAGCGGATCCACAGGAGGCAGTTAGTCCATGTCTTGAATTTAAATGGAGACATTGGCAATTAGTCCAATAATCCCCCCTTAGCGTCACTTGAAGGGATTTGAACCCACGACCCAACTTTGATACCATTTGTTGGAATATGTTTGTCGTTGTGCCAAAAGATCGATCTATTAACGCTTGATACAAACGCCAGAGATAAGTGGATCCACAAAAGGCGATTAGTCCATGTCTCGAATCTTAAGGGAGTATTGGTGATTAGTCTAAGAAACTATCCATAGCTCAAGATCCATATCTATGAAAGATAAGTCAATATAAACTCATGCTAAATAATCCTCAAACGAGTCTCACAAAATCAATCACCATGACTCAACTCATTCCCATGAGAAATCAAAACAAGAAACATAACACATCAAAAATAGGATGGGAAATACCTATTAGATGATAACTCACCGAGTAGACCAAGAGTGGGGAATGAGAATGCTTCTCCAAGATAACCAAGTCATCATGACTCACTCCAAGAACAATCTCCTCTTTCGATCCATCATGAACTTGTGTCCATATCCAAGTGAAGGCTCCTTAATCTTCTTGCTAAAACCTCCAAAGAGTAACTGTCTCGAGAAAATGTTTCTAATCCCAAGAGAACTCCAACTGCACCTATGTCTTCAAGTATCCATGAGCACCTCCAACTGATCAATCCATGCTAAGCTCCAAATGCAACACTGCACTATAATGAAGCTCCCAAGCAAATAACCAATGTACACAATACCAAGAGAACCAACAAGATCAATGTCAAAGCTCCAAGCGCAGAATCAAGAACCTATCATGACATCATAATCTAATCATCTCCTAAGAGATCACATGCAACAATGCATACATCCTGGTCTCAAGAGAACAAGTATGATGCCAAAACTCTAAATCGATATCAAGAGTAACCCATGACATAATAACAATCACACTCTAAACCAAGAATCCACATCTCCAATCACATGAAGATAACCATCACCGATGATGAATCCACACTACTACCAACAAATCCCATTGAACTGTGATACTAAGCTACACATGGCATCGTGACAACTATCTCCTCCACGAAGATCATCTAGGTCCACACACACAACTAAAATGCTAATCACACCAAGTAGAACCAAGATCTCTAATCCAAGAAGATACAAACACCATAAAAACATTAGGAACCAATCCTTCACTACCAAATCACTGTCAAAAGTTCCCACTAAAATGTGTAACCAATGAAGTAACCAAGCTATCATGACATCGTGATAAAACTACATGCTACAAGTCCCAATCATTGACTAATTAGGTACTCTAACCATACATCCTCTCATCCCAAAGCAACATACCAATACAAAAATGACCACAAATAAGGCCAACTAACAAAGTCTACATCAACATTGAATCAATCTCGTGGATATAGTCAGTCCACACCGAGTCATCCCAATGCAACCCAATAGGTTGTACACACCTACAAGCTACATAACTCATAGATCCCAAATAATGAAGCATACAAACTCATCATCACATTAGTAACATGCAAACCAAGATATCAAAGAAGATAATCATATAGATATCAAGACTCAAACACCAAAGCAACCATAAATCTGATCTTCCAAACATGTCCACAAATGAGTAATCATAGTCAAGGAACCATACAAGCATCAAGGAGATAAAAACAACCTCCTAACACCAAACCATATCACCACCAAACAACCACATACACGATCATGTCATGCCAATACATAAATATACCTACATATCCATGACACCATAATTATAGCCATCATTGTACCTACACTCAACTATCACCCACACGAAACTCCAAGTCTCCACTCGTGTCAACCCATGTCTTCAAAATCAAAGACAACATGTGTACCTATCACCATCAAATTCCAACTCTCAAAAAAACTTGTAAGCCTATACCAAGAAGTACCAAATTGATAATTAGTTATATCATCATAAATATCATATAAAAACATGTACTCCCTCAAGGTTTTGCCTCTTGACTCATTCAGATGCTCATACAATCACACCTCGAATCTTAAGCTCCTACAAGCGATCAAACAATTACAATCCTCATCCTACACCACAAACTAAAAATATAACTAATCCACTATGTATTACACTATCCATGCTCTCCAATGCCTATTCAAAATTGAAAATATGATTCCATATTCAAAAGTTATGCTCAAAATTGTGTACAAGAGAACATCTCACTTTTAGGCTCCAAAAACTAATCAAAATAGAAAAATTATGGAACCAAAATTGTACCATTGCGTAGTGCTCGGAACTACCTTTCCAACAAGTATAATAAGTAAAAAATTTGACATTCTAGGTGAAAGTTATGGTCATTTGAATAAAACTCCTTCAGTTTGGCTAGTGGGTGACAGACTAGTGGCCCCCAGGCGAAGCCATTTGCAGCTTGCTAGTGGTAGAGGCACGCTTGCATTGCCCTGGTGGTGGAACCAAAATGGTTTTTAAGTCCGGTTTAATTTTTCAATTTTTCAAACATTCGACAAATTTTTAAAAAGTTTAAAAGTTGGCAGAATAATTTTTTTGTGCTCGCGGGGGGCTCAAGGTCGAGTCCAGCCCAACTGAAGGTTGGGGATCGTGAACCAAGGCCTCACCAACCCCAACCACCAATGGTAGTAGGTTGCATCAGCGGTTGACAATACTAGGTATGACACTGTCGCGCCATGTGGTCACATCTATAGGGGTACAAGGGTCTGCATACCCCCCCATTTATTTTAAAATTTCAAAGATTGTTAAACCTTTTTAATTTATTTGTAGGTTTTTAAAAATATTTAATAGGGGTCAAATATATTTTTTTTATTTTTTTATTTTTTGTAAAAATTACACAACCGTACACCCAAATAGGGCAAGGGGTAAAAAAATTGATTTTTTTCAAAGTGGCCAAAATAGGACAAATTTTATATGAATCTTCGTTTCTTAGCCATCCTTGATCCAATGGTGAGGTCCGTTTTGTCTCGAGAGGTCATCCATGAAATTTTCTCTACAAAACCCTCATATGAAAGCACAATCCAAGAAACCCTTTTGACCTAAATTTCTCAAATCTTAGATTTTCAATAAACCCAACAAATTTGCAAACCCCAAAAGCCCAAAAATTTGCATAATAATACCTACAACACGTGTTCCATATCTGGTAATGCCTCAAATATTTCCTGCATATCCATGGATTAAATTTTGCACTAAATCTACTCAATGTTAGAAAACCAAGATCACCTACATGCAAGATGGATACCTGTCACATGCAAAAGATATGAAGAACCAAAGAAGATGTTCTGTAAACCTCAAAGTGTAAAAATGCATTAAGAGAATCAAGTATTACAAAGATATCAATCCTTATGAAGGAGATCAAGAAACCCTAAAAGGGAAACCCTAAATGAAACCCTAGTGTGCACACTTAATAATTAATAATTAATTAATTATTAATGTGCCTAAGTTTAGCTTAAGTAACAAAGAGGAATAAGTGAATTAATTAATCAATATGATTAATTAATTAAGTATAATAACTTATTACTCTAACACCCCCCCTTAAGATGAACTTAGGAAGAAGCTAAAACACTAGAATAAGATGCATGAAAGCAAAGATGGGTCCCGACAACTAGGCCTGATCAGGTACCCATTTACAAATGCAAGAATGAGGTAGAGAAGGAAAAACCCAGTGGGACAAAACCCCCCTAAAATGAGATGACTGTTGTAAGAAGCACTGAAAGAACTCTGTAGAGTAACACTATAACTTGATACTGGAAAGCAAGGAAATATTCTTTTGTATACTACTGAAACCGGATGAGAGTCATTGATTGACTCAAGGAATCATGATAAAGCAACAAAAGACCCGATGCCACGAAACACTCGAAAACTCCAAACGGGAACAACTCTGGAATCTAGAAAGCAGCAAGCAATTATTTAATGATGTATTACTGAAAACAAAGTGCAAAGATGCAAGATGCACTCTCCCAACTACCAAAACATCCAAGTAATCACCAAACAACCCATCAGGCCAAATCTGGACTAAGTGATTAACCTAAGATAGATACAGAAAAAGTGCATGGACAACAACATAGAACTCCTCAATACCTTTCCAACGCTTCAAACGAGGCGAAAAATAGAGATCGTGGAAAAAATTTATGAGCTCGGAAGTCCAAAAATAACATCTAACTTCAAACAGCAATAAATGAAGGAAAATAGTAAAATACTAAAAAATAAACAGCACTACTGGAAAGGGCTCGGAACCAGCTTTCCGGCGATATCTCGTTTGCCCGATTTTGATACTGTATGCCCAAGTTATGACCAAAAGAAAACAAATTGCTTCTTTAGGGCAAACTAGGGTTAGGAGAGGCAAAGGGGGCCCGGCCATATGGATGACGTCATCATGATGTCATGCTGACATAAGCAAAAGGCGAGCGTAAATTTGACGGTCTTCTAGCCGTCGAAGCAAAAAATCACTCCCTGCCGGAAAAATTTCGGTGACCGGTATATTCTGCTCGGTTTCAGAATATTCCCTGCATAGTCGGTATATTCCCCATGGGCCGAAATATTCCGTCGCTATTGTTGGTCGGGGGCTGGATCCGAGCTCCTGGTCCGTCATAGGACCATCGGCGGAGCAGAAGGGCCCGGCAGGGGCTGACCTGGGCGGAGATTGGGCGGCGCTGACCAGTGGCTGCGGCTTGGCGGTGGCCGCCGGGTGGCGGGTTTCTTTCTAACTGGAAGCACTACACAGGATTCGAAAAAACATGTGTTTTTTTTATTTTTTTATTTTTGAGCCTCGGGAAGCATGCTGGGGAGGTCGTACGACCCCCAGACAAATTTTTTTTGCCTCCCGGATCAACTGCACCAAAATGGACAATTTGATAGGCATTTCTAGGGTTTTGGGACGCTGCGAATGCAATGGCGATGTCCGTTTGAGCCCATAGTGTCCCAAAAAAATGGCTACCCCCAGATCTTGCAAAAAAGATGCCTGTGGAAACTCTTGCACTTGAAACTCACAGAGAGGCCATATCTTCATATCACGAACAAGCAGCTGCAGGTCTGGAGCTCTGATACCATGTTAGAAAACCAAGATCACCTGCATGCAATAACCTGTCACATGCAAAAGATATGAAGAACCAAAGAAGATGTTCTGTAAACCTCAAAGTGTAAAAATGCATTAAGAGAATCAAGTATTACAAAGAGATCAATCCTTATGAAGGAGATCAAGAAACCCTAAAAGGGAAACCCTAAATGAAACCCTAGTGTGCACACTTAATAATTAATAATTAATTAATTATTAATGTGCCTAAGTTTAGCTTAAGTAACAAAGAGGAATAAGTGACTTAATTAATTAATCAATATGATTTAATTAATTAAGCATAATAACTTATTACTCTAACACTCAACACAAGGGTTATAACAAAACCTAGGAGCTCACACCTCCCACAACCATTATATCTCTGATACCACTTATTCAAAAATAATGTATCATAACCCACATACTTAATCCATTTCCTATATAACCCCATGAGAGAAAAGTGTGCATGCAAGTAACCATAATGCATAGATCAAAATAGACAAGCCACAAAATAACACAAGATATACCTTAGGAAAACCCTCAAGAGGGAAAAACCCAACCTCTAAAAGCATCCATACTCCATTTATATTATTCAACAATAAAATAATGCATGCACTTACAAGGGTTACCACGAATACTTTTGAAGCATGAAGCCTCTCCAATGTATCCTCCATGTGTCAAGCATGAATCCACACATCCCATGCCATGCTTCACATATGCACTCCTTAGAAAGACTTAGTAATGATAGCCCACTCACCCAACCAACCTTAACCACTAAACATATGCTTTCTTTTATAGACTCAAGCTCACACAAATACAACCAAGTGGTAGTGTACCATAGAAAAATGGATCATTGACATTTTCATGGTCTTTTAGGTCTTTCTATTGTGATGCTTGATCTATTTTTCTTTGATTTAATGTTGCAATGTAACTTCTGCATTCACATTAGGTCCTAAATATTCAAATTATGGTGTCTTGTGAAGGTGTTGTGAAGTGTTGTAACACATTTCTACACTTTTCTAGACTCTTCTCATTATAATTCATCTAAAAATCACCTTTTTATCCCTTGTCAAGTCCTATTCTAAAGTGTTGTAAAGTCTTGTAACAAGATTTCACACTTTTATAGGCTTGTTATCACTATTTACACCTTTCTTATGCTTTTATTTGACCCTTTTATGCACTCATAAGACTCAATTAAGTGTATTTTTTAATGTAAACCTAACAAACAACAATAAATGCAACTTAATTCCCGACACCCACTTACAAGCCTCGAGTGGGACCCATTCGCCATGGGTGGCAAATGAGTCCCTCTTGGATCCAAATTCAAAATAATTCAAATTTTCTTTTGGGTTTTTATTCAAAAAGACCTTATGTTAGCCTGTGATGAGGTATTATTGGGTTATTAGGGCATAAGAGTGTATAAATAAGTGTTTTTCCACCCATTTTACACCTAATTCATTCAAGCATTCATCCTTGCATTCAATCTCATTTCATCCACTCAAACATCATTACATCATTTGATCAAACAATTATCAAGTATCTTGGAGCAGCCATTGACATATCTTCATACTTCTACAACAAGATTTTTGGTGAGTTTAGGACACTTTCATGTTGTTTATTCATCATTCCTTGCTCATTTCATTTCATTTCATTTATTTATTTATCAAGCAAATAGGTGTTGAAAGGTGGTCAACAAGTCAACAAAGTGTTTCAAGTCAACTAAACCCTAATTCAAGCTTGGAGACAACCTACAACCTATTTTCTGCATATTTGACTCTGTCAACCCGACAAG
Organism: Sequoia sempervirens; assembly: GCA_007258455.2. NCBI lineage: Eukaryota > Viridiplantae > Streptophyta > Pinopsida > Cupressales > Cupressaceae > Sequoia > Sequoia sempervirens. The sequence continues at coordinate 177,618 of VDFB02288817.1, read as the reverse complement.
AAGACAAGTGCAGATCTGGACCTATAGGATTGACCTTTGGATTTGCAAATTTTTGGAGGAGGACTGATTCGCCATTAGTGGTGAATGAGTCCCACCCGAGGGCTGAAAAAAGTTGATTTTGTCATAATCTAGTTCCCAACAATCAGAAAGCAGTTTCAGGTGTTTTTACCATTAGGAGGATTGATTCGCCATCAATGGCGAATGAGTCCCACTAGTGATTTACAATGATTTCTGCCAGTTTCTAGAACTTTCCAAGATCAGCAATCAACTTCCAGGTGCACTCTGAAAAACTTCATTCAATTTTGTTTGCATTAGTTTATGTTTTTAATTCATTTTTGCATACCTCACTATGTTTTCAAACATTGCATATTTCATTAGTTTTGCATTCATAATAATCAATTTCATAGCTTGGATGCATTTAGATCATTGCATTTAGTCATATTTTCATCATACATTCCTTTGTTTGAGTGAACCACCTCAATTTTAGTATTTTATCTCTCCTTTTAGGTGAAAAACCCTAAGAGTGCAAGAGAAGTACACAAAACACCACAAAATTGATGGTTCAGGTAGCATAAAACCATGTACCACAAAACCATGTGAATAAAAAACCACTGACCCCTCATTTAATATTGGGTACTAAGTTTTCACTTTATTAAATATTTTCCCAATATTAAATTATTATCTCATGTCTCTCACACATTAAATAATAATCCAATGTTACAATACAACATACAAGTGGTCCCCAAATAATTGCCTAGTGTGATTAACCACACCTCCTAGGTGCATCACAACTAAATAATTATTTAATTACAACATTATAATATAACATTTTATGTAATGGTGTACAACACCATATCCCAACAATTTACATGTTATGTTTATATATTTTTTAATTAACATTAGTTTTGTATGTTTAATGAACATTATTTTTTAATGGCTATGTGCTTGGTTTGGAGTGTAAATTTAGGGATCTACACAATTGCCTTCCTAAAGACTCTCTCGAGAAAATTTACAATCTTTTATTAATCCAAATCATCTCAAACATTAACATGATGTATATTAGTAATATCTAAAACTCTACTCAAAACCATGAGTTCCCAAAATATAAAATATGGTAAAACATGGTGGCTTCTTTACAACTAACTAGTAAAGAAAATTCTTCAAATAAATAAATCAAATCATTTTGGTTCATGTAAGATTGCTCTTACTCCCTAAGATGCTCCTACATTAGACACCTAGGGTTATTTGAAAAGTGAGTCCTTTGCTTTCTAGTGACCAAAAGAAAATTGAGACAATCCATCTTAGCTCTAAAAATCTAGCTTGAGTCCTCCTCTTGCCTACCTCCCCATTTCACCAAATATTCTTCATATTTCCCATGTCTAATGCATTTTCCAATGTGGCTATACAATATCTCTTCAATCTCCTCTTTTGACTATGGTGATATGGGATTCTACATTAGGTCTTATGTGTTACTATTGGTTATCTCATTCGTGTTGTTGGTATAACTTTGTGATGTTGAACACTAGGGCTATCCTCATCCCATCTAGTAACTCTACTTCATATGCATTTCTTGAACCAAAATTTTGCACAATCCTACAAGGTCAAAATATCTTCATATTTAGCTTATTGTAGGTCCCAACCAAAAACCTTTACTTTTTAAGGTATATCATCACTTAATCTCTAATCATAAAATACTTTTTCCTTCTTTTTTTGTCAACTCTTACTTTTTATTTTTCATTCTTCTACTCAAAGTAACTTCCACATGTACTTGGGAACATGGAGCCGTTGCACGTGGGTGGGAAGAGGAGCGGAGCTAGTAGTTTGAAATTGCAGGAGGGAGATGTAGAAGAGTCTAAGGATGATGATGCAAATTTGGCCTTCCCTCTTGCAATGCTCTGTGAGGGTGTGCTTGATGCAGTCTATGCCTGGTTTATGTCCTACACTGGTGTGAACGGTGTGCTTTTTCTTGTTGGCACGACTGATCCTAAGGCTTCTTTTGCCTGGTCTTGGATTGATCGAGTGTTGGTGGTTGCTAGTGGCTATTGCCCTTGCTGCGCATGTAGTTGTTTTGAAATGGTTGTTTTCTCTATTGGTTGCATAGTGGTGGCTTTTATGACTCCTCTCTCAGGGTCTTGTGTTGGTTGGGTCCTGTTCTCCAGATTATGGTGCATTGAGGACAAGTATATGCTTGTGTTTTGGTGCCTTGGCTATTTTTTTGGGTTGGCTCATGTGTTGGTTTTTGAAGATCTCTTGGAGCCATTTTGGAAGATTCTGATTTGGACTAGTGGTGGGGTTTCTTCCTCTCTCCCTTATGTTCTTCCTCGGCAGCGCTCTTGGCCTTCTTCCTTGAGCTTTATGTTCCTCGAGAGGGTTGTGCCTCAAGATTTATCTACTTGGGAGGCTGATGGTGACGTGGTTTTTGTCCTCCTTAATGTTGCTTTGGTTGTTCTCCAGTTTTGTGGTGGGAGTTCCCCTGCCTTGGTGTGGTCCCTGTTAGGTTTCTTCATGTGGGAGGTGGATACCTCCTTGTTCTCTCTAGTTTGTGGGGAGGCTTTGTTGCCTCTTATTTTGTGGTTCTTGTGGTTGAGCTGTGTTTTGTTAAGATTGGTGATTATGCTTATGGCCTAGTACTTTACTTTCCTTGGGATTTTGAATGAGGACTGTTTTGAGGGGGAATCTCGATCTATTTTTTATTTTGGCTAGAAGGGTTTGTTTCTCTTGTTGGCCCTTCATCTCGAGTTGCCTTTGGCTATCATGTTCTTCCTTGTTGAAGGTTGGGTGGCTTCTTTCCCATCTCTCTAGTCTGTGTCTTATATTGAAGTGAAGACTTCTTCTACTATGGAGTCTTCTCTTTTAGAGGTAGAGAGGGGGTCTGTGGATTTGTGGAGGTGCTTCCCAGGCTGTTGGCTTCTACTGTTTCAGTACTTATTGAGGTGGTTTGTGTTCCTATGGAGGTGGAGTTGTTGGTTGTTGCAGTGGGGCTGTAGTGGTGGTAAGGTTTTTCATGACAGTTGCTCCTATAGAAGGGAGCCTACTCCTATTAAGGTGGAGTTTGTTTCAGTTGCTCATGCTTGGTGGTGCTACAAGAGGTTCTACTCTTCTTTCTGCCAGGTGGAGTATGGCTTTGACAATGGATTCAATGGGTTTAAGGTCCTCGTTAAAACCCAATATGTAGGGTTGTTGGTCCCTTCAAAACCAATGGTTTTGGGTTTAAGGTCCCTACCAAAACCTTGTTGTAGTGGGTTGTTGGTCTCATCAAAACCAAGGGGTTCAAGATCGATGTAAAATCTTGGTACTTTGTTGGGTAGTTTTTTGGCTAAATCTTTTTCGCTGTTGGGTGTTATTGACTCTATTCTTTGGGCAACTTGATCATCTTAGTTTGGGTTTCGGGTCCTTTCAAAACCTGATGGTTTCGGGTCCATTCAAAACCTGTTGTAAATGGTTTTGGGTCCATTCAAAACCTGTTTTCCCCCTAATCAAAAACTTCCACATGTACTTGCTTGATGTTTTTTACAAATTATTCTACCTTTGCACTCCTTTTGTCTTCACTGCTTATATCCCTTAACTTTGATACATTTCTTGGACTATTACCATTCACAATTTGACATGGTATTTTGTTAGTACTTCTATTCACTATATAGTTGTATGAAAAATCTGCGTAAGACATAATCATGTCTCATTTTTTTGTCTTTTCCCCTACTAGGCATCTTAGTAGGTTTTTAAGATCTTGTTGTAACTTTGATTTGTCCACTCGCTTGCAAATGGTATGCTAAATTGAACTTCAATTATGTTTTCATATTTTTCCACAAGGTCCTCCAAAAGAATCCTACAAATTTAATGTCCTTGTTTGAAACTATTCTCCTTGGCAAGCCATGTAGTCTCACAACCTCCATAAAAAAAGATCAACTATATGTACCATATCATTACTTTTCTTACATTGGATGAAGTATGTCATCTTGAAGAACTTGTCCACTACTACCATTATAAAATTGTTTCCCCTTTGTGTTCTTGGTAGTCCTAATACAAAATTCATTCTTATATCCTCCCAAGGCTTCTTTGGTACTACTAATGGTTGATATAATCTGGTATTGTGATTGTTTCCCTTGTCAACTTGGAAAATTCTATAGCCTTGAACAAATTTCCTTCTATCCTTGTATAATTGTGAGAAAATTGTTCTCACTATCTAAGGCAACTATCATATCTACCCCCAAAATAGTTAGATATTCATTATTATATTATCCCTCGTGGAACTCTTAGGTATGCATAATTGATTTCCTTTTAATAATATATCATTTTGAATTAAATAGTCTATCGCTTGCTCTTGACTATGCTTATTGGTTCTTTACATTATTTTCATGCATCTATAAAATCAAGATCAATTTCATACAAATGTTTTAGCTCCTCAAAACTAATTGCTTCTATTATCATCTTTGTTAGCAAATTATGCCCTCTACTTAATGCATTAGCCACTCTATTTAATTTTCTACTCTTGTGTTTTAACATAAAAGTGTAGCTTTACATAAATTCCACCATTGCATATGTCTCAATTTAGTTTTCTTTGGCTATTCAAGTACTACACAGTGCCTGGTGATCAATGTACAACACAAATTCATTAGGTGATAGGTTATATGTCCATTTCTTTAGCATTTACATTATATCATAGAATTCTTGATCATAAACTAAATATTTCCTTCTAGGATCATTCAACTTTTCACTAAAGTATACCACTAGCCTTCCTTCCTTGCTTGGTACTGCCCCAATCACATTTCAACTTGCATCATAATTGACTTGGAATACCTTATTGAAGTCTAGTAGGACTAATATTGGTTATTTTGTTACCTTATTTTTTAATAACTCAAAGCTCTTATATACTCTAATGGTCCATTTAAATTCCTTCTTGTTCCCCCAAGTCTTAGTTAACAATGGATAAATGCTATTAATTTTTTTGATGAGTTTCCTGTAAAATATTGTTATTCTATGAAAATATCTCACTTCTCCCATATTTATTAGCATAAGCCACTCCACAATGGTTTTAACTTTATCCAAATCTATCTCCAATCCTTCAACTAAGATGATAAATCCCAAATATGCCACTTCTTCCTTCATGAAGCTACACTTCTTCAAATCAATTAACAACTTCTTCTCCCTCAACCTTTGCTATACTAGTCTAATATGATCTAGTTGTTATTCCTTAGTCACACTAAAAATAAAAATATCATCTATATAAATAATTAAAAAATTCCCCAAAAAATTCATCGATACCTCATTCATCAACATATAAATATACTATATGTATTTATCAATCCAAAAAGCATAACCAACCCCTCCTATAGTCCTTCATTTGTGTTGAATGTTGTCTTCCATTTATTTTCTTCCCTTGTTTTTATATGATTATAACCACTCTTTTTAAACCAATCTTGGTAAAGTAATTTTCTCCACTCAAGCATTCTATTATTTCATCCATCTTTGGCAATGGAAATCTATATCTTACTATGTTTTTGTTGATTGCTCTAGAATCAATACACATCCTTCTCTTACTAGCCTTCTTGGGTGATAGTATTTTAGGTATCATATACAGGATTAAACTCTCTTGGATTAGTCCCTTCATTAGTAGCTCATGTACCTACTTGTTTATCTCTTTATTTTTTGCTAGTACCATCTTATGCAATGCCCTATTAGGTAAGTTGAATATTAGAACTAGATCCATGTGATGACTGATGCTCCTTACTATTGGTAATCCTTTTCACATTTTGTTTGATATTATGTCCTTGTACTCTATCAATAAATTTGAAATCCTGTGTGGTGTCTCCTTATCACTTGTGGTGGTTCTTCCAATGTTTGCAATGTTGTATGTCTTAGGAAATAATATAAAGAAAAACATTCTCATGTCTCATACCATCATGCATAATATTTTGGTCAAACTACCATCATGCATAATTTTTTGGTCAAACTACCATCATGCATAATTTTTTGGTCAAACTACCATGAACTTCATAACATTAAGTGGCACACATTCATCAACATTATATCATATAGGAGTTTACCATAGTAATCTCCTATCTTAAATTTTACCTAAAATTGCTCATCAACCATTACCTTGTGTTCCCTTTATATCCAAGAAATATCATAAGGGTTAGGGTATTTTAGTTGCTTCAAATCCAACTTTTCAACCAACTCATATACCTAATTACATATATTCCCAATATTAATTACCACTTTACAATTGTGTGTATTTCCATCTTGCCTTACACCCAGTTCTAAACAAGTTATTTATATGTATTAGCCCCGCTTCCTTTTAGCACTTTAGTAAGGTCCTCATCATGACTAGTGATTGACCATGTTCAAGGTCATCTTTCGTTTCATATGACCTCTAGGTTCTTTCATCCTTGGATGCAATTCTTGTGCTACCTTTTTCTCAACCTTGAGGACACTGAAATGCTTGGTGCCCTTCTACACACTTGGCACACATACCTTTGGAAGTTCTCTAATTTATCTTGTATCCTCCTCTACTATATTGGTTCCACTTCTACAATATGTTTAACTATGCATCATATCTTTACAATAAGATTTTTCATCATTTATTTCTTTATAGCATGTATCATGACTAATTCCTTCACTATGGTAGGTACCACTATCCTTGTAATAGGTATTATCAATCCTCCTCTCTTCTCTCATTAGTTTTATGTCACTACACCTTGACCTTTCTATTTAAGGTTTCTTTTCTTCTCTTCTTCGTTGATTCCTGCTATTCAGTTTGTCTTCCACCTCGATCACAAATTGGTATGCCTCCTTTATGCCTTTCATCTTGATCAAACTCAATTCTTCTTGGATACTTTCCCTCAATCTACTTACAATATTTTACTTACCTACTTTGTTATTCCTAGTCCTAATGATCAACTTATGGAATTATTCAATGTATTATTCATAGTCCCATCTGTTTGTCTCACACTTTGTAGCTTCTTCAATAACTTAATTTTTAGTGTATTAATATAAATCATCTTTTTAATTTTTCAACCATCCCATCATATTTTGTTATTCTTTATTTTCCTCTTCGATTTCTTTTTAATTGTACTTCCTTCCGCCAAATAGTAGCATGTCCCTTTAGGTTGGTCTTTGTAAACTTGACCTTTTTAGGCTCTTTGATCTCCTCATATTCAAAATACTCTCCTAGGTCATTTATCCAATCAATTAATTATTTAGGGTTCAAATTACTACAATAGATTTAAATCTCAATTCTAGGTCTCTTATTAATCTTGGAGATGGATTTCAACACCTTCACTTGTTAGGATTCTTCTTCGAGGTCTTCTAGGCCTTGCATATCTTCTCCTACACCTTCTTCTACATTGTTTTAATTTTTCCATTTCTTGGACTTTGATATCTCTTTCTATCTTCTTCTAAATATTTCAATATGATTTTTTTTTCTCTTATCTCTTTCAAGACTCCATCGAAATTTTCAATGATGTTAGTAATTCCTAGGATTCTTCATAGTGGCATTTTTCCTAGTTTAGTTGCAAACTACTTTGGGTTAGCAATTTACCTATGATCACCCCTTGTAATTGCCTCTTAGTTGATGTTTTATTTACAAATGGGATCTTTGAAATACCAACTTACTTTCCTTATGGACAACCTTTCACTTTGATACCAGTTGATGTAGTCATGGGTGGAGTATTAAATAAAGGATCGTCTAACCATGCAATCAAATATCCAAACAACATAATATCATAGGAAATTATTAAAAAACAAAATAAACTTTATTATTCTCATATTTAAATGACCAAGACTTGCCACAATGGTCTTACTACATGTAGAACATAACCCTTTATTGTTACTAATGGTCCATAGAATTTCCTAGTTTCCTATTGCTATTTCATAATTTTATCTTTATTTTTAGCTAAACTTTGAGACATTATCAGACCTTTCATATACAACTTCAAGTAGTTTAAAGCATTTGGAATTGAACATGTTATATTAATATGTGTATGTATGAGTTATGAATGTCCATGAATTTTAGTAGGATTTTATGTTTAAATCATGGTTTTTAACATTGAGAATGTCTTGGAAAATAAGACTAACATTTGTAGCAAGATATTTTTCAACCCACAACAACAAGCTTCTCAACCCATAGCATAAGGACTACAGTTTGGTGCAAAGGAATCAATCTACTGCAAGAAACTACCTACAAAAGAAGATGGAGGTGATCATTTAATGAGAAGATCATGACTCGTCAAGCATTACTTTTATCTTTCAATAAGACAACCAAGAGAAGGAGTTTGTTCTAAACAGGATTGCGAAATATAATAAAGTTATTCTGTTGAGCACATTTTCTGTTATAAATGGTTAAACTTGTTGACTATTTGTTTTATTTTCATACTCCTATTCTAATAGTTACTACTTTCTGTTTTGAAATTCAGTCCTCTTCATATTTTTGAGGAAGAGTTGACATCTATTTTTAGTTTGTTTTTAGTTCACAGATTATTAGACTCCCTCATAGACCCTATATAGTTAGGTACCATGTCAAGGAGGAGATCTAGATCATATGTGTGTTATATTGAATAATATTTCCTATTAGATTTTGTTCAACAACTCTGTATATGTTTAAAATGTAATAAAAAGGAAGTACTTTTGATAACATGTTTTTCTAAGTAAGTGAGTGGTTAACAAGATCTTGTGGATGTAACAACTAAAGCAAGGGCCACTTGAGGTATTTTTGAACCACTTTAATTTAGGTTCATAGATTAGATTATGTATTATGAATTTAATTGATATTTTTTTAGTTCATGTGATTATGGATGATGCATTATAGTTTTGAATTAGGATTTGTAGATCAATACTTTGTTTAGCACTCTGGAGGTTAATTAAGTTAGGACATACTACAATATAATAGTTAACTGGTTACATTCATAAGCATTAGGTACCCATAGCAAAAGGTAGTTATTTGTATTCCTTTACTCTATTTTGAGAAATAGAAGTTCCTTTTGATTAAAAGCTTTTACTATATTTATATGTGTTTCATTCACCTATACTTAGCTGATGTAGGATGTTTAGAATCCATAAATGCATATATTTTTCTAGCACTATCTAAAATTATGATTTCTTGGTTGATAATTTAATGGAAGCTCTCTCTTGAGTAATGAATTGCCTAGTCTAGGAATCCTCAGGTTCACTAAGCCATGTGCATAATCATTAGCACCAGTTAATTAGGCATTAGTGGTAGCTCAACAGTTACAACTAATGAGGACCATTATAGCTAAATAATTCAAATAATATTCAACACTTTTAATGACAATAACTTCCTCATATCTAAACTCCATTTCAAACCTTTGTCCTTGTGCTCACAATTGAACCCCTAATTCTCTACTCTCATTTCATCTTCCTCCTTATTACTATCTTTCAATGATTTTAGATGATAAATATATAACAATTTCTAACCTTCCGAGTGATCTGCATCAATTTCAAGGTAGCACAAAGTTCATTTTTTATAAAATGTTTCATCAAATAAAAATTAAAAAACTTAGAAACTTGAATGGTTAAATGGTGAAGAACCTCCATGCGGTACATAACATACATCCTCACCAATCAAGTAAATCCAAGTATAAATGTTACTCTATTGGTGCAAATCCCAAATAGCCTACTACAAATAGGAACAACCATAATTATGCACAACTACCTACATAAAGACACTCTTGAGCCAATCTATAATCTTTTACTAATCCAAAGTAGCTCAATATTAACATGAAATTTATCAACATCTGTAACTCTACTCAAAATATTGAACCAAAATATAAATTGAGGTAGTTTCTATAACATCTAACTGATAAAGAAAAAATGGTGTTATGTTTTGGTTTGGGCGCGACCAGTTGTAGGCCATGATCTGCATGAAGGCTTTATGCCTGTGCATGCATGGGGTGTGGTTGCATCTGGATTTTTCTTGCTTGTTGTATTTGTTTGGCTCAGGGTAGTTGGTTGTTTGGGCATAGGAGGGAAGTTGTGTGTTGGGATGGGGTTATTTTATTTTATTTTTCTTTGTATTTGTTTCCTAGCACATGGTGTGTTGGGGGTGGCCTGTAGTGGGGTTGTGTAATTAGAGGGTGGTGATTTTTTTTGTTTCCTTTGTTTGGATTGATCATTGCTAATGGCATCTAGTGAAGATATGTAGGGTTTGATAAATGACATTTTCTGAATTTTTTACGGGGGTGGATCCATCCCCATCAGGCCATGCTGATGTTGTTGATGTTTTAAGAAGAACCATAAATGATTGGTGCTCATCTTAGATTGGTGGGCCTCATGTTTCAAAGGTTAGTGGGTGTTTGGAGAGAAGTATTTATCATTTAGTTTTAGTTATCCAACTAGAATTGGTAGCAGAGGATGTTAGCTACCTAAGCAATCATGCTTTGATTTACAAGTTTATGGGTATCCGTGTCTCGCTCCCCTTTTTAGAATCATGGGTGAATACAACTTGGAACCTTGAGGGGGATATGGAGGTTATGCAAGTTTCCAAAAACTATTTTATGGTGGTTTTCTCCTACATGGAAGATTAGAACAAGTCTTTTGAAGGGGGCCCCTATTTCTACAATCAGGTGGGTCTTTTTATCAAACCCTGGCATATAGGGTTTCACTCGATTGAGTAAATTTCGTCAAGAGTCATGATTTGGATGAGACTCCCATGGCTGCCATTGGAGTTATAGAGAAATAAAATCATGCACATGATTGCCTTGATTTTGGGTAAATCAGTAGGTCCATCTTAGTAGATGCGCTGGATAAAAAGGTAATTTCATATGCTCGTATTTGTGTTGAAATTGATCTAAATAACCCATTACCAAATTCATTGGAGATTTAGATTGGATCCACTTCTTGGAGATTTAGATTGGATCCACTTCTTCCATTCCAGTGTTAGATATGTCATGAATACAAGCACCTTCAGAGGAAATTCCCCAAACTTAACTCTTCAAAGGGCATGCGAATGTAGCTTTCACCAAGTTGTCTTCTCACCCACCTCATCTAAAGGATAAAGAGAAAGCACCTATGCCCAAGGGGAAACAAACAAGGAAGGCTTTAACTCAATCAAAACCCATAACAAGGGTAGAAGATTGAAGAGACCTTTGAAGGATAGGTAGGTTGATACATCTTTCAACAGCTTTGAATCATTGAAAGACATGGATCAATAGGATGGAAACCTTGATAGGTTGCTTTTTGGTTTCCATGGATTCTAGTTGGTGATTTTAATGGTATTATCATGTTGGAGGAAAAAAGGGGAGGGGTGGATATGATTGATCCCTCATTTGTAGTTTTAAGAGAGAATATTAATTTTCTGAACTTGGTTGACATCAAGCTTAGTAATGGTATGTTCACATGAACTAATAGGATATGTGGGGAGGGCTTTACATCTGAGAGATTGGATAGATTTCTAGTCTCTAGCTATGCATTGGTAGCAATTGGATTACTAGTTTGGATATTTCGGATTGGAAAGGCTTAGACCATTGGCCTATCAAATTAGTTGGGAATGGGAGGAGCTTTTCTAAGAAAAAATATTTTAAATTCTAACTTATGTGGTTGTGGGAGCCTTCACTGCAAGATCTCGTGAGGGTGTGGTGGAGGAATGACATGCTTGTTTTTGGTACTGTGATGTTTTCCTTTGTCAAAAGACTTTAGTTTGTGAAGTATTAGCTCAAGAAGTGGAATAGACAGAGCTTTGAAAATATTTTTTGTCTAAATCAATTGCCCAACAATAGTTCTAGGCTCAAACACTAGATAGAATAAGGATCAAGGGATTGCTAAGGAATCTCTTAGAGAAGAAGATGAAGCCAAGAAGGAGTCTATTGAATTGGAATTGAGGGAAGAGATTTTTTGGAAATAAAAGTCTAGCATTGAATGGTTGCAAGAGGGGGATAGGAACACAAATTTCTTCTTCAGCTATGTTAAATCCAAAAGACATGGTAATTTGATTTCTTCACCAATTTCTTCCCATCTAGTCAACATATTTCTTCATTCATGGATATCTTACAAGAAGCTATTTAGTTTTATTCTTTCATGTTCAAGGAGGACTCCCATGTTGTGGATGTGGAGGGAAATATCATTTTGGAATGTATTCCCCCAATTGTTTCTCCTAAATCAAATGAGATTCTTCTTAGGTCGATCACTTTGGAGGAGCTTGAAGAGAGTTTTTAAGATGAAAAAAGGAAAGGCGCTTGGACTTGATGACTTTTTTATTGAGTTTTTTAGGAATTTTGGGAGATTGTAACCAAATTTGACCTATTGGATGTTGTGCAGGAATCATAGAGTACTAAACAAATGTTGACGATGATGAATTCCACCTTCCTTGCTCTTATCCATAAGCCAGAGGGAGTTAATTCTTTTGATCAATTTTAGACAATCGCCCTATGTAATGTGGTTTACAAGATTATCTCTAAGTTAATGGCAGAGAGACTTAAGTCGCTACTAAGTAAGATATCTCAGACGAACATGGTGGTTTTGTTTTAGGTAGGTAAATATTAGATGGGGTGGTCATTGTTGCTGAAGCTATTCACTCCATGGAGGCTTCCAAGAAGGTGGCCATGTTTATTAAACCGGATATGGCCAAAGTTTATGACTAGGTTAAATGGGATTTCCTTCACAAGGTGCTCATTGCTTTTAGTTTTGGGGAAGGTTGGATTGACTAGGTGATGAGTTTGTGGATGATATGACTTTGTTAGGCATTGCCAGTATAAGAGAAGTGACTAATATTAGAAGTGCTTTGGATATCTATCTTGCTACTTTAGGTCAAAAAATAAATGATGATAAATCCTCTATTTTTTTCTTTAATACCTCACTTCATGTTTAGTCAAGAATAGCACGTATTCTAAGTTTTTAGATTGACACTCTCCCTTTTGTGTATTTGGGTATCCCTCTCTTTGCTGGCCCCTTACCTTGAGGGACTTGGGAGAATATGTTGGATAAATTCCAAGAGAGGGTCATTCATTGGACCTATAGATGGTTGTCCTCTGTGAGGAGAGTTTTGTTATTAAAATTTGTGGTTCAAGCTCTCCCTCTTTACAAACCTACATGGTTAAGATTTCTCCAACTAGCTTCATTTAATAATTGGATGCTTTTTCTAGACAATTCTTTTGGGTTGACAATCTTGCTTCCTCGAAGTGGAGTTTAGTTAAATGGGAGCATATTTGTAGACCAAAATAGTTTGGTGGGTTGGGCCTGCGACAGGTCATCCTTACTAGACAAGCTTTGGAAGCTAAGATTTATTGGAGATGGTGCACTAATTAGGACCTAGCTCTAGCTAGGATTCTTTCCTCAAAATATCTAAGGGGGATTGATAGGAAGGATGTGCCTATAATCTCTTTGGAAGGTAAAGGATCTATTACATGGAACACTCTCAAAAGGGGAGCTAGCTTTTAAATCAAGTAGGGTTTGTTTTGGATTTGTAATAGATGATCTGAAGCTCTCTTTTGGTTTGACTCCTGGGATGGACATTCCCCTATCATGACCACACATCCACTTTTTAAAAATCTTTGTCTAGCCTTTCTTGAGGCTAGTCAGTCTCGGGTGGAAGATTTTAAATTTGCAAAAAGTATGGGACAAATTGAGGTGTTCAAGTGGAAGAATGTCCAAGATTGGCCACCAAGGGGTTCTGAGGAAGAATATGAAGAATTATCTCTTATTTTGGTTGGTAGGACTTGTAGTTCCTTGCAAAGGAATGATATTCTAGCCTGGGGTTTGGATCCTAGGGGAGTTTACTTGGTGGTTGTTAGGTATTAGGAACTGGATAGGTATAATTATGGTGGGGAGATTGTTCCTTGGTGGAAGTATGTGTGGAATAAGTTTTCTTGGAACAAATGCAACTTTTTCCTCAGGTTAATGTATTGTAACGAATGCCTCACTTGGGACAATCTTTAGAAGAGGGGCATTCAGGGGCCTTACATTTGTGTTCTTTGTGGGAGTGGTGAGAAATCTTCTTCACATTTGTTTTTCTAGTGTGGTTATTCTAGGATTATCTAGAATCATTAGTGGGAGGTTTGGAGGCAGACTCGTGTGCATTCTTCTTCTTTGGTTGAGTTTTGGAGGACTTTGGGGAGGCCTCCTGCTAAGGCATTTTGTATTTATGTGGCATGGGGCATAGGATCTTCTTGCATTCTTTGGAAAATCTAGTTGGAAAGGAATCGTAGGGTCTTTAAGGGAAAGGTTCTGGCTTCTCACCAGGTTTGGAAGTGGGCTCTTGGCATGATTCACGAAACTATCTAGGCTAGGTGTGAGGTGGATTCTTCTCTTGAGCTTGGCGAGTTGGGGGTGATACAATTCTTGGGTCTGGTTGGTGGAGTTTCAAGGAAGTACTACTCTGGTGATAGGTGACCTTCTAGCAAGAAGATTCAGCTTGATGGTAGATAGTCATCGCCTCTTGCAGGTGTCTTGAAGGTTAATATTGATGGCTCTTCTAGAGGTAATCTTGGCCCTCCTAGTGTTGGTGGTGTTGTTAGGGATAATTCAAGATTTTCCATCTTTTTTTTCATTTATAAAGGGAACCAAAGTAATAATTTTATGGAGGCTTTAGCTATCCTTATTACTCTATAAAATGGATATGCTTTGGGATGGTGCAAAGTCATTTGCGAGTTAGATTCATAGGTTTAGTGGCCATGTTGAATAAGAGGCCTTTGGAAGGGGCGAATTGGTTGTTGGATTCTATGGTTCAACAGATTCATTGGATTAGTACTTCCTTGGATTCAATTTCCTTTGTCCATGTCCCTCAAGAATGAAATAAGGTTGTGGATTGCTTTGTGAAATGGGCGTGAGTACATGGATAATTGGCATATGGATGGTTGGGAGCATCTTCCCTTAGAATGTTCCTAGAGGTTGAAGTTGTTGCTTCAAGAGGATATGGGTGGTTCTTGAGTTGTTTTTGGTGGGTGTGAGGCTTTGGTTCTTTATGTTCTTGGTTTTGCTCTGTTGGTTGCTCCCGGTGGTCCCTACTACAGGGGATTTTTCTATATTGTAGTGTATGTTTTTTTGGTTGATAAATTTTTACTCCCTTTTATTAAAAAAATTCACTAATAAAGGAAAGCTTGTAAGAAAAAAATAAAACTATTTTGGTTGATGTAAGATTGTCCTTGCTCCCTAGGATGCTCCCTCATCAAGATGACTATCTATAACAAACATTTTCACATGCTTAGTGGAAAAAAATGGAACTTACAATGCCTTAGATGTGGTTATTTATGACCTAGATAATAATGCTCTCACCCTCTTTTGTGAGACCTTAGGAAAAACCCCTTGTCTTAATAGATCTTAAATAAAAATAATAATTCATACAAACTCATGTATTAATCCATAATTTTCATTATCTTATGATGATTACATCAATTTTCATTATTATTAGTCCATAATTTTCATTATCTTAAATAAAAATAATAATTCATACAAACTCATGTAGCAGTCCATAATTTTCATTATCTTATGATGATTATGTTCAATTTCCTAAGTTGACCTTCCTTGAGCTTGAGTTGTGGTCCGATTGCTTTCTAGGATTTGTGAACTTGAAATTTTGAGAGCTAACAAAATGACACCATTGTTAGGGAAGATTCAAAGGTTTCAAGGTGATTTGATAACTCAAGTGGCGGAGTAAACCTAAAATATGTGTGTTGCCTTGGAGATTGATTCTACTTAAAGAATTTTACCCTTACAAAATGAGTTGGTGACACTACTATATAAAACCAAGTTGTTGCTATTGTTACTAGACTTACAGTGCAATCAAGGTTGGGAAGATTAGTTAAAATCAACCTAACATTATAACCAAGTTTTAAAATCACAACTTGCACAAGTAAATGTAATACAATTTGGAGATAAAAAATAACGATAATTTTAATTATCTACTTTTGTAGCTCATTGAAACTTGCACAAGAAAATGCATTACTTCAATAATTTAAATCATTATATGGTAGACTTAATTTAGCTTAGAATACATTATATAATAAAAAACATTCCTCCTACAAGGTCATCACTCCAATCATCAAAACTAGTTCATAGTTATCTTTATGTAGCCCAATATATTGACTTCATCATTGTCAAATTTTATTATATGCTCTATTTTCTTCTCCAAAAGAATATATTTTTCATTTATTTGGTTTCACCATTGAACTATTTTTTTCATGGACACTCCATTCTACTCTCCAAATCTACTCTCTCTTTTCTACCCTAACTCTATATCCATTATTTATATCAATTTCCTTATTCTCATATGCAACCCATGGTAAAGAATTTTTTTCAAAAACCTATCAAATAATCACCCAAATTTCCCTAGGATTTAGATACATGGTCATCGAGGAAGACACAAGTTCCATGATAACTTTCAATAGCCAAGGGAAATCCTAAAACACCACATTGCTAAGGAAAAATAGCAATAAAAAATCTAAAAGAACAGTAGGTTAAACAACAACACAAAAAATTCTACAAGCTTAAGGAAAATGAAGGATCATAGCCAGAAATGAGACATTTTCCCAATAAAATAAAATAAAAAATGACAATATTTATTGCTAGTGGTTGTTAAAACTACCACTACCCAGGGAAATAATCTTTGAAATGAATTGATTACACTATCTTAGGCAATCATGATCATGTGAAAATATTAAATTGGTTGCAAAGGAAAAAAAGAGGAAAACTCTTTTCAAATTAGAAAATGCACCTAGCAATTTTATCCGATTAAGCATAAATTTTGTTTTTTTAAATTAATACTACATTCATATGCCTAGTTAAGTTCCAACTTGGCATTTAGGAGAACTAAAATAACTCCAAAAATTATCTTCCAGACACAACTCTCCAAGATGTAACATTTTAAAACACTAATAATTGACTGAGTATATTACAAATCATGCCACCTATATAAAACCTTATTGTTTGCACACACAAATCCTATTGCAATTTTATAGCAACTCATTTTAATGAGAAATATTATTGTAGCAAATTCGTCTAGGTCTAAAAATACATGATGATGACTCCAAAATACTTCTACAAGAGGGATAAATCTAGCAAGCCTAAAGCTCACTCAAAGGAAGCAAATGACACAAACTATGAACAACTCAAATAAAACTATACATAAAACTAAATGAAAAACTCCACTTATATTTTTTTTTGGGTGGTGTAGGTGTAGACACCTAAAATCATCCACATTATAACCACACCAAATTGTACCCCATTCCAAATTTAATTAAATAAAGCCAATTATTCAATTGACCTTCCCAATCATCTTCTTAGCATTAAATAAATAAATTTCAATCGTTTATTTACTTAATTTATCCTTTATCACCCTTTCCTCTTGCTGGTAAATGGATTTATCACTTGATGTGTTTATGTGACTCACCCAACAAAGAGTGACAAAATGTTCCAATAGTTGGAGAGATTGTTTTAAAAATGCAATCTTCCTTTGCATTTGAGAGGGGTAGCTCACTCGTATGATATAATTGTTGGGGCTTATGTGTACTTTTAATAGGAAAGTACAAAAAGGGGAAATATAAAACTAAAGGGAAAAGAATAATAGAAATCCCAATGGTAGTTTATACAAATACCAACTGATATTTTACAACAAATGACAAATTACAAAAGTCCAAGGTTTACCACAAAATATGTTTTGATATGTAATAATGATGAAAAAGGGATAACAAATCTCGACATACAAGGAAACAAATTACCTTAGAAAATTCAAACCAAGATACCAAAGTACAATTGTATTTCATCAATTGCATATATTGTTTAAATAAATGACTGATGGATTCCACAATTACACAAAGGGATTACCAATTTAACGTACACAAAATCAATAATAATAACTCAGAAACACATTTAGGACATACAAATTAAATGTACTCTTTATTATCTTTTTGAAATTACACAATCTCATAAACCCTTCCTATACAAAGTGTAAACACAAGTGTCATAAAAAAGTCTATAAAAATCTATCCAAGATTTCTCCCTCTGGAAAAATGTTTGTTTTACAATACAAATAGCCTTGTATTTGTAGGCTTCCATTTGATAACTATCTAGTAACCACTTTATAACTACCTCCTAACTACACTATAAATACAATAATATTACTTGGTTAGGATTTACATCACTTTCCTGGAAACAAGGTCCATTTTCTAACCTTTTGATTACATTAAGTGACATAAGTCACTTTTCCAAAAAGGCGAATTGAAATCAATAACTTTAAAAGAAAGATCAAGTTTTTGGTTTGTTGTAGTGGCACTTTGTCTTCTTCCAATCAACGAGATACATGATCACTAACAATTTGGCCTTCAATGAATTGTACTCCAACTATATCGACCAAACATCGTACTCTTCCATAGACCACATTAAGAGTCTGTAGGAGGCTTGAAATTTCTCCTTTGCAAGATGCCCATTCTATGATCACTATAAACCATTATCACATTTGCATAGAAATTAGGCATGTTTTAATGATTTAAGAATTTCAATTTTCTACCCATCCGATGTCTATTAAGTCTTTCCTTTCAATCATTATTGCTATAATATGCAACTTGAACATTTTGGAAGAAAAGATTTGAAATAATTCATTGGAAGTTCCCATATTCGCTAACAACTCAAGAATTTCTACTTTATTTTTATTTTGAGTTCCTTGATAATTTAACAATTGTGTAGCTGGGCCTTCCGTCTATAAAGTGATATCTAGCCTCACATATGGTTTCAAATAGCTGACAATAAGATCATATTAACTTTGATTACTTGAATATTCATCCGATAACTTAATATATTTCTCCCCAAATTATTTAAGTTATGCATTTGCGAATTTGAACCCATCCTTCCATGTTTCCAAGAATATATGTTTCCAAGAATATATATTGTGTATTCAACTTCTTTTATACCTTTGTTTTCTCTTACTTTAAAAACCTAATAAACATGCCCAAATCATGTGCTTTTGTTAATTTTAAAGCCTTGTGAATAGGAAAGTCCATATCACCTGCTACTTTATGATGTACCTTTTGTATTTGTTCTTCCACTTTATATCGTTCATTCTTAATTGTCATCATAATAGAATCATAACCAGTTGATATCATGCTCTCTCCATTTTCAAGTTGATTCAAGATCAAAAGTAGCCTCCACAAGGGTTGCAAACTTGTCAAATTTTCTTCGTCTATCCAAATTTTAAAGGCATCCAAATATCTTTTGTTGATCAATAAAGAAAAGTCTGCTTGATATCATTCAAGTGATTTTTTTTGGTTGTAGATAGTCACGTGCTTATCTAATAGAGATTTATACCTATCTTGTAGATTATCTAATAGAGATTTATACTATCATTTTCTCTTACTAGGTATTCCAGCGCCATGTCTAAGAATCCAATTTCAAATATTATGCTCATACCTTATTTGCAAAGATCACATTTTGGCACAAACTAGAAGTCGTCATGGAGTTCGAGTTTACACATGCCATTGCATTTCTTGTAATCTTTGCGTGCCATGGGATGACATCTTCTTAGCGGAATTCTGTCAAAAATTTCATGTGTCTTGACTACGCTGCTACATTTTGCAAACATGTCTACTAAGCATTCAAAAATACAATATTTGATACCATCTATTTTCTATGCTTCGATGAATGTGCATACCTATTTTCCAAATTCCTATTTTGGCACAGGCAACGAGGACACTAACAACTACGAATCACATTTTCCTAAAAGTTTCGAAATCCTTTTCAATAAATCTATTTTTGCACATCACTTTGAGGCAGTCTGTGAAACATTTCAACACTGTAAATATGTTTTCCAATCTATATTTTCTTGAGTAGTTATTATAACCACCCTACCTTACCCATCTCTTTATTGTGAATGGTTATGAACTTACATACACTTGCCGATGAGAATGTAATTTTTCTATGTTCGAGGTTAAGGATTTTAATCTTGTTATGAGTGCTTGAGAATGACTTAGAAACCTATGCAAGATAGACAATTAAAATTTGTATCGGTGCTTTAAAGTCAGTTACCAACCCATATAAATTTGTCGATGAATTAAAACCTCAAATCTTTTTTTTCATAGGTATATATATATTTTTGTTTGGAGATACCCCGAGGGGGTCCCCTTTAGCTTAGAGCTAAGGACTGAGGGGTATTCATTCCGCTAAAATCTGCCTAGGGCACGATCCCAACCTCATCCCTTTTTTAGGCGTCGGGGCTTTGCACTCAACAAGACTTGATCCCTGGTGGGCTCATTCCGAACCTTTCAACTTCACTAGTAGATCAAGGGCCTATTGACACCATAGGTATTTTGAATGTGTTTCATAACTAAAGAAAAACTATCGATTAAGAATTAGTTGGTCTGTGGTATCGACACTTGAAGAAGAGTTGTGAAGCCATGTAAAACTACCAATTAACATTAATTTGACTTATTCGGCCTTGCAAGCAGAGTTAAAACAAACACAAAAGTGTCGATAAGACTTATATACTACAAACCTTAATCTACTTTCGACCTTGAAAATAGAATTAAGAACCTAAACAGACAACTGTTATTGATTCACCTTATTCAATACTTGGATAGGATTTGTTAACAAGTTGTTCAAAATCACAACTTTCATCGACTTTTGAACATAACTTCATAACTTGCAACTTTCCAAGCACCACTGGCAACATTATATGTCCCCTTTAAACATATTATTTGATGGAGAGCTGATAATATTTGAGAGATAATAGATGCCAATGTTGGATGTAGAATAAGTATAAGATTTTGAATAAACACCGACCATTATCTATATATCTCACATCCTAGTTGCAACTTATTATCAACCAACATTAATGAAACTTCAAATTTAATTGTTTTTGTAAATCATGTTGTAAAAATTTGAAAAATTAATCTCACCAACCAAGAGGCTTTTTGAGCTAAAAACTTGCCACATTAGATGAAATGATACTAGGAATATCCCCATAAAAGGAATTTGCACTAGCTCAAGTATGAATTTTTAAATTTAATTGTTTTCACAATTTTCAGCAAGTTGTGTCACTGCTTTGCGGGTCATAACTAAGATGACAATTGATTTTTCTTCGAATTGGCGAATGATTTAACACATGAGGATAAAGCATAAGGATTTTGATGCGAAAATTTTGAAAACTAGTAAGTTCAAGAATGGCTATAACACCTCTATAGTTCACCTTTAATTAAAACAATTTATATTTATTTAGCTATATATTTTCCTTTCATATCCCTATCCTCCAAAAATCAAATAAAGATAAAGTATTTATTTAATTCCTCTTCTTTCCACCTCAATCCATTAGTTGACTAAAATGAATTAGTTAACTGATTAATCCACTTGCACATTCTAAAGCATGCTTAATCCATGATCCATGATAAAATGTAGAATTCACTTGTCCCATCCATCCCCTTCCCTAAAAATCCTCTCATCAAATCATATCCATTCATTTCCCTAAGAAAATTTGCACCCTCCATCTTACACATGTGACTCTCACATGTGTGTAAGATTTCTTACTTATCAAATCATATATCCACAAGTGAGATCAATCATATCACAACCACACATCCTTGTACTCCTTCTTTCACGTGTGAGATCTTTCAATCTCTACCCTTTATTAAAATTAAGATAATCTTGTCCATCAAATCCATTTATTCCTTTCTCTCTTCAGTTGTACCAATTACAAGGTGTCACTTGAAGGCTTCTCCTTATTTCATCCTCTCAATCATCCTTAATCATTGATCTCTTGGATGAATTTCAACCATTGATCAATCATCTATCCAATCTATAAATCAAACCATCCTTCAAGCTATTGAAAATGGGGCCTCTTGTATGCAGAGTCATTTTATTGATTTAAAGAGCAACCCACATATTATCTCTCAATCACAAATCCATTAGAGCATGACCATATAGAAAAGGGATATACAGATAAGAACTAGCCCCAATGAAAGAGCGAAATAAATTATATTAGTAAGTAATACTACTCCCATATGTCCTAATATAATCTTACTTAGCGATAGAGGAGCCAAAAGAATATCATATATCGATTCAGGTTGATTCATTATATGCACAATGAGTTTGAATATTATTTCCTCCCATTCATTCAATAAAAAGTGACCCCATTTACCTATATGCTATACTGGATTTGTACTTGAAATATTTCATTTGATATGGGCACTGATTCATTAATCTATAGTTCAATAATAGATTTTGATCAATCATATATGTGACATTATTCATGAAATGTCAATAGGATTTATAATTCTCGAGTTGTGAAAAAAATATTTTATTTATCAGATACTCTTTGATCGGAACTCAATCTGATAATCATAGAAGTGATTGAATAATCCAATTTGTCCGTAGTTTCTTCAAACGCATCTTGTGTGTGCAATTAGGAGTTGTGGGTGAGAGAACTCTAGTTTTCTTTCATCTTTTTATGCAACTCCTTTGCTTAATAAAAGGTGTAGTTAGGTGTATAATAGACTTAATTTTATTGTTTGAATCCTTATTTTATGTTCTACATCTTTATTATCCATGTTTTGGCACAACCAATGGGACCCACATCCTAAAAACTAATCTTTTAAAAATATTGTGAGTTTGAAGTTGCAAGTTCTCAATTCAAAACATCCACCTTGCCTTTTCTATCTCTACTTACACACTTTGACACATTTTCCGTTCTCGTGATGTTTCTACCTATGACTTGGGGGATGGCTTAGCCCAACAAATTTCATTTAAATTTCTCTTTTTTCTTGCTATTTGCTAACATTTTTTGGTTATTTTGGTAGGGTTTTCTAATCTTTAGTGGATATGCCTTTTTATAATAGATATGATGTAGATTCACTCATTTTGGTTACAAACTGTATCCCTCATCTTTTGCCCACAGGCTCAATTTGAAGAAATTTCTTCCTGAAGTGCCACATCTTCTTTCTTGCACTACATTTACTTTGTATATCAATTCCTCCCCTCCCATTGAAGATAGTTTTCCCATCCCTTGGCACATCTTGATATATTTTCTTTGAAACAATGTAACCGCTTTTCCTACAATTTCTACATTTTTATTCAATGCATCTACTCCAAGAACTAAATTCCTTAATCTTGTCACTTTTAATCTTTTATTTTAATTTTCCAATTTTGATCAGTATCCTAACACACTAACACATTATTCCATCACTCATTGTTCTTAGTTTTGTAGGTTTTTGTGATTGTTAGAGTAAATAGCATATTTACGCTTAAGTTTACTTAGGCTTGCATTATAGTTTAATAGCACATTTAATTAATCAGGTGGTTTTTTCCCATGTGGGTAGTTTTTACACCCGTTACCTATTTTTCTTGCCTTTAAAAGGTTGTACTATTATGTAATTTATCATCTCGTTCTCAATGCATTTCTCTTCGGTGAAATATCTTCTCTCTTGCTTGTGAAGGTTTATTTTTGCAGTTGGTTCTTCCTGGGTGTGATGCTCTCTCATGGTATCAAAGCTACCCAATTGCAAATCCTTCCTGAGAGCTTTCCTCAGAGATTTTGATATTGATTAGAGATCATTTAGCATTTAATTTTTATTTTTTAATTTTCAAAATTACCTCATTCTATTTTGTCTGTGTGTTTGAAGGAAGGAGAGATTAAAGCAGCTGTTGTCTGGAGATTGGCTTGATTTGACGCACCTCAAGTGGGTCGACTCTAGAATGTACTCGCCCCCTACAAACCTTAAATGCTCTGCCAAACAAAAATAATTGACCACGGATCTACATATTTGAAAGGGTCGTTCTCACAATAAAAAATAATATTGCGAAAAGGCAATTTAAAATTTTAGAAAGGTCGACAAAAAATTTATTCTGCCAAATTCTTACAAATAAATCTGAAAACTAAAAGGAATATTATGCAAAAATAGATATTTTCGCCCAACTATATCAAATATATGCCAACGGAAAAAAAAGATTTCGACCACAAATTTAGGATTTTACTACCATTAAAATATACTCACAGACTTTATTGATCAAACCTTGATAAATAATATGTCCGCCGAAATAAAAATATCAAACCCTAAATAATATTATATTTTCCCAAATGAATTTTTTTCCAAGACTATAAAAAAAAGCCCAACAATTGTTTTTTGAAAATAGCCTATAGATAATTTTTTTTTGCCTCAGATGATGACTATCAGATGTACTGCGTAGGTCGTATGATTGCCCATCAAATTTCTCTGATGGCCTCTAGGTGAATGACTCCAATTTTGATAATTTGGCAGTTGATCATTAGGTTTTTAGGCCTTTTGAAGATAATGGTGAGATCGGATTGGACTCAATTTGCTCCAAAAATTAGTTGCTCCCCATAAGTAAACAACTAGCCTACAACGAAAACCTGTCTTGCCATGATGATTATCTCCACAACCCAACTTTATGAAGAGAGATGGATTATCCTATGGCCTAGTTCTCTGATACCATGTTGATAATATGAATGCACAAGAATTATGATGAAGTTGGCCAAACTTCACAAGATCTGAACCAAGAAGAGCTCCATCCACAAAAACAAGAAAGTGTTGCAACTTAGGCTTGCAAAGAGATTCTATTGTTACAATGTACAAATGCCTTGTATATATAGGCAAGAGTGAAATGTAATATGCATTAAGATGCTGATGTGTGTCTTGGTGTAACAATATGTGAACCCTAACTAACTACCTAGAATGATGTGAAGATAGGATAAGGCTTCTAGAAAAGACAACTCATCTTCTAGAAGGAATCTTTTATCCTAAATACATGTGAAGGGGTATGACCCCATTATAACTAATTGCCTAGTGAATGCAACCTAGGAATTAATTAAGCATTATGCCTAAGTAAACTTATGCTAGTGTAATTAAATAATTAATTACACCAACATAACTATCTTGTTGCATTTGAAGTCAGACAATTAGATCAAGTTTAAGTTGATCAATTGAAAACTCATGTACGTGTGAAGTGTTATTTGACTAACCCATCTTGATGCATAGATAAGTGTCACTTGGTCAATCACCAACACTTTGTATTGTGTCAAGTTTCACTTGATGTCATCATGAGTTTTTCATTATATCAAGTGTCATTGCATAAGCATGAAGCTCAAATTATAGCAAGACATGTTATGCCTTCTTGAAACCCATATATTTAAGTTTTACTTTTGGATTAATGCTCGCAATTTGGTTAATTTTTCTTTCTTAATTAAATAAAATACTTTAAATATTGATGTTAATTAGAAAATGGGTACAAATGTATGTAAATTGATTTTTTATTAACAAAATATATACAATTTATATGCATGATTTCATCTTTTCTTTTCAATAGAGTAGTCTTTCAAAAGGGAAGTTAAATATAGTTTATAAAATATGTTAGATTTTTAATTTTTTTTAAATTTATTTCATTCAAGAATGACAAATTCTAATCAACCTAAAGATATTATTGAGATATCAAGAAACCCTTGCACATAATCATACAAGGAATAGTAGGTACACGGAAATCCTATCTAATTCATTGCATTAGATATGGAATCTACAATTTAGCATCAAAACAATATAATCTACTCCTTATTGTTTTTGATAAGGAAAATTAGGTTTTGAAGGGGCCTCAAAACCCTTTACAAAGATAAAAAGCTACAAAAGAAATGAAGCAACTAAAACCAACAGCCCAAAAAACCAGAAGCTGACAACAGATAAAACATTAGCAACCCGTTAGCATACCAACAACAAA
This sequence comes from Sequoia sempervirens, assembly GCA_007258455.2. Taxonomy (NCBI): domain Eukaryota; kingdom Viridiplantae; phylum Streptophyta; class Pinopsida; order Cupressales; family Cupressaceae; genus Sequoia; species Sequoia sempervirens. Next base: position 151,971 of record VDFB02288817.1, on the reverse strand, counting down.
AAAATCAGCACCCAGGCTGAGCTAGCAAAAAGGAAAGCGTCAGCTACAACAATTTATCCAAGACATTCACCAAGGCCATATTCTCCTTAATGACCTCCTCATGCATATCCACAACATCTTTAATCTCATCAACAGAAACAACAACCCTCTTTTTAGTCTTACTCCTAGTCCTCAGACATAGACTGACCTGCACATCCTTTTCCAACACAAGAGAAAAATCCTAAGCTTTCTCCACCTGGTTCGAGCAATTAACCTCATCAATAACTTCCTCCAACTCACCCAAGTTAAGAGGTTTTCTAGTCCAATTCAGAGCATTCTCTTTTAAAACATAAAGACCCTTAGCAGTGGTCTTCAAAGAATTACTATTGATATTAACCACTATTTTCAAATCCTTCGACATCTTGTCGATTCTATCCTCAATACTCGAAACTCTATCCTCTAACATTTTATTGACAATCATTTCCAAAGAGGAAATCCTTTCCTCATGAGAAACCCCCAGGCAATCAACATCAACAACTAATTTATCCAACATGACATTCATAGTTTTAACTTTACCTTTTATAGCCCATTCCTTCTGGTTTCCTCGGATCATAGCCACATAAATGTCTTGCCAATTTTTCACCTGGATATTGAGCTCCTTCACCTCTGAAAACAACCACTTCACTAGGGAAAGCAAATTCTGCATACCATCCTCGGCCATCTTGTAGAACATACTCATATTTACATCATCCCAGTTGACAAGAGGCATATCATTCAGCTCCAGGTTTTCAGGGGCATCAAAATGGTCCACATTTT